>BQNB010002170.1:0-80039 GCA_026074375.1 Tanacetum coccineum
TTGCTCCAGCAGTACTAACTTTAGAATTCCCTTTCTCACTGCTTCCTTGATCTTGAATGACTTCAGTGGGAGTCACTTCTTAAATTATAGGTTCAATTTCAGTGCTTGCTTTCTCTTGAACCTCTGCATCAGATGATTTCCTCCTCTGTTTGGAAGAATCATCTTCAACATCTTCATCATCTTCAGAAAGGACAACTCGAGCTCCCTTGACTTGAGTCTCTAATTTATTTACTCTTAGAATGAGCTTAGTGATGGCAGGTCTTCTTCAAATCATCCTCCAAGACTCCAATTTTCTCAGATAGTTTGGTAACCAAATTCGTCAATTCAATTAGTTTCAAACTACTCTCATCACTTACATGTGAGTGAACAACATGGAGAGGTGAGTCATGGGGTGTAGGAATATGTTGTTCTGCTCCAGGTGATGGTTGGGTTGGTTGTGTTGGAGATGGGAATGATACAGCATCAGTGGTATGATCAGGTGAGTGTTCTATTAAAGGTTCAGGTGAGTGTTTAATTGAAGGTTCAGGTGAGTGGGAAGGTGAGGATGTGATTCTTGAAGGTGAAGTGGAAGGTTCAGAAACATTTAGCATAGTAGAGAATAAATCAACTTCTTGGCCTGAATATCCCTTTGTAGGCCTCTTCATATTGTTAAAAACTTTGATGCTGAGAGAGGGTACAGGATATGTTCTTGAGTGTTGTTGAAGTTGTTTCCTCTGCATATCTAGGCATATTTGAATGAACCTATGGTACATTAAAAACTTATTGGGGCTTGAAATATTAGACACCATATGCTCAAATATCAACCTAGAAAAGTTAAATGTCCTATTGGTAGCTAAACAGATAATAGCAGTTGCAATGTTACTACTAAACTGCTCCCAAGCAGTCTTCTTTGGGCTAAGACAATGAAGAATAGTGTGGATAAGAAACCTCCATTGAGGTAAAAAAAGCACCCTTTTGACAAGTTAACTTATCTAAATTTGTATGATATCCCATGAGTGCCAACTGCTCAAAAATCTCCGAGTTGGGTATAGAAGTAATACCATCATGATCATCCAACTTGAGATGTCTTCTTAGAGATGCTTCAGTGCTTGTCATTGAGTGACCATCAATGGTAGCAGTAAGTTGGACATCTCAATTATCATCAGTAGTTGCTTTAGCAGACCTCCAAAATTGTTTGATAAAAGAGATATAAACATCTGGCTTCTTTGTGAGTGCATAGCAAATATGACTTTGAGTTAGGAAATCGATGACTTGATGAAACCCTTCACTTCCTGTAGATTTCTCTAAAAATGCTACCATGTTGTGCTTGTCACAAAATTCCAAATTTGCCATGAATAAAAGTGTAAGTAATCGTAGAGATATGGTTTGACCGACTTAAAGAAATTTGAGTTTATCGTGATTAAATCAAACGTATATATAGAAAGATCACGAAAGTCCAATTAGTCAAACCCTATATCATAGGTATTTGGCGGAAATATCTCAACGGCTCTATTTATTAATGAAAAATTCTGTTAGGGCTCAAACAGTACTAACGGTCATCCAGCAGTACCAAAATTTGGTCTAGCAGTACTAAAATAAGCCTAGCAGTATTAACTTCTCCACCAAAAGCAGTACAAACTCCAAAGTTTTGTATTATGCAAAAATAGCTTCACACAATCTCTCTTTCTGTTTTTAAGCTCACATTTTATCTCTCAATTCTTTTAACTCACTTTGCACTCTGTCTGTTTTTCACACATCTCTCTTTCTGTTTTTAAGCTCACCAACTCTCTCTATTCTTTGAACTTAACCTTGTCACTCTGTCATTTTTTCACGAACATCTCTCTTTCTGTTTTAATAGCTCACCACTCTCTCTATTCTTTGGCCTACAAATTCACACAAAGTATAGTTTGTTGGCAAACTACCACTAGTTAACGATTTGAATAGTCTTACCAATAGCCATGTTTGCTTTGGACTTGCCAATGCTACATTGTATAAACCATGGTGCATTGATGAACCATATATTTTGAGTAAACTATCTACTATCAACAGATTGAGAGTCTTTACCAGTAGCCGTTTGCTCTGGACTAGTCAATTCTTGATGTCTATAAGACATGGTGAACTGATGACCATTTGTTGTGTGGTATTAAAACCAACACTTCAAGAACAAACAACATTCCTCCCCTCAAATAATGCATCATTGAGTAACCAATTTCACACTTCATTGTTTATCCTGAAAGAGTTAGCTCAAAACCAAGAAAAACATAATCTAACCATTTTTCTTGTTTAGCAGTATTAAATGTTACTAACAGGATTAACAGTGAGACATAGAAATAACTAGCAGTACTAACTATAAGTAACAGTTTTGTCAAACACGTAAATAAACTAGCAGTACTAATTATAACTAGCATGTTAATTTACAAAAGACTTAACAGGACTAACAAATTTACAAACTTTACAAAAAACAAACAAGAGATATGGGCATTAGGGATTTAGCATTCCAATACTTGAGACCAAGTACTGAAATCTACCAGCATCAAAACCTTTTGTAAGAAGATCTGCTACATTATGTTCAGTGTCAATTTTAGCCATTTGAATCAACTTTTTAGCATTGCAGTCTCTTATAAAATGATGCCTAATCTCTATATGTTTTGTTTTAGAATGTTGAACAGTATTCATGAAATTGTACCCATAGTCCAGCAGTTGGTTTTATATCCAGAGAACCTGTCCACAGCAACTTGCAACAGCCACACGATATCCAGGCCTCAGTTGTAGAAGTGCACCCTACAGTTTGTTTCTTGCATTACCAAGAGATCAGCCTATTTCCCAAAAACTGACAACCTCTAGTGGTTGACTTCCTATCATGTAAGCTTCAGCAAGTCACTGTCATGTAAGCAACTAATTCCAATGGAGAATCCTTAGAATACCAAAGTCCTAAAGATGGTTTTCCTTTAAGGTATCTAAAGATTCTCTTAACAGCTAAGAGATGGGATGTCTTTGGAGAAACCTGAAACCTTGCACATGCACAGACTGCAAACATGATATCTGGCCTGGATGCTGTAAGGTACATTAAAGATCCTATCATAGATCTATAAAGATGTTCATCAACATCAGCAGCATCTCCATCTTGAACCAAAGGCTTTTCTAAATCTGTTGGAGTAGAGGCAGACTTCACATCTGTGTAGTTGTACTTTCTTAAAATCTCATGGACATATTTATCTTGACTGATAAAAATGCCTTTCTTTTTCTGTTGGACCTGTAAACCCAAAAAGAAGGTAAGTTCTCCCATAGAACTCATTTGAAACTTATCCTTCATAAGCTTCTCAAACTCATCACATAACTCCTTCTTTGTAGATCCAAAGATAATGTCATCCACATAGATTTGAACAAGCAAGATATGTCCCTTTTGTCTCTTGATGAATAATGTTTGGTCAATCTTTCCTCTTTGAAAACCATTGCACAAGAGATAATTGGCCAAAGTGTCATACCAAGCTCTTGGTGCTTGATGCAGTCCATATAATGCTTTCACTACCTTATAGACTTTATCAGGATGATCAGGATCTTCAAAACCTGGAGGTTGACATACATAGACCTCCTCTTCAATCTGACCATACAGGAAAGCACTTTTTACATCCATTTAGTAGACCATAAATCCCATATATGAAGCATAATCGTGGATCTAAAAATACTGTTTGATCCTGATCTCCCACATCTCATACTCCCCGAGTTTGAGCATGGGAAGCTTAGCCAAAGCATTGTTCTGAGTATTCTCCAACTCCATTACTTCTAGATCAAAGTTTCTCAAAGCACAGGCTCTGATACCACTTGTTGATCCCAAGCCTTGATCGATTCTTTACCTTGTAAAGAGTATGTTACCTTGGATAAATCCAAAATAACAATAGTAGAAACTTTGTGTGTATATCAAAGAGTATGCGGAATCTACTCTTTAATACTCTAGAAGATATATCAATGAAACAGTAGATATGAATGAACAAAAACGCTTCAATATTATTAATGATAAATAATACGAGTACTCTGTGTAGTACTAGGGTTTACAACCTTGAAGCTATTACAATGAGATGCTGTGTAGGTATGAGATGAGTGAGATGATAAACTAGATGCCCTAGGATCTCCTTTTATACACCAAGGAGTCCTAATGAGCTTACAATACTTTCCTAAATATTTAGTCAAATATATTAAATACAATGACTAAATATTAAATACTTTCCTAAGTATTTAGTCAAATTCTCAATCAGCATTAATCTCTTCAATCATCATTAATCTTCAGTCTTCTGATGATGATTCTTTCAAACACTCTTCTACTTCTGCACTTGTGATCTGATAAACTTTAGTAGTTCATATGCTTGTGTACTCTCATGATCAACCTCCAATCTCTTACTCAGCATCTTTGATATCATTTCTTGACTTAGAGGATACTTCTTTTCTTTCTTTGATCAGCTTGTATAACTCCATTATATCTTGTCTATCAAAATCATATAACATCTCACTCAGAATCTTGTAGTTCTTTGAGCTTCCATCTCCTCTGATGATGTTGTAGTACATGAAGTTTTCTGACAAAGTGTAAGTCATCCAATCCACATATAATACTTTGTAGATAAGATTCAACATCTTTTTCAACATCTTCCTTTGGAACTATGTCTAAATATCCTTTGAGGATAATTCCTTCCATCATCTAGTTCCATCTTTTGTCTCTTAACAGTACTTCTGTGCTTTGTTTTTTAGAAGAGATTTCTTTATTTATGCTCCAGCTTCTTTAGAAAGAAACTTCTTTCATTTCTTTGTGTATCAACATCTTTTCTTCAATCTTTTCAGGAGACTCACTCTTTCCTTCCATGCTCTAAATCCTAGGCTCAATATGTTTTGGTTAAAATCCTAACCTTTTCCAAAAATTGGCTAATCCTCATTATAAGACATTCCTCTTGAAATCACTAATCTTGTATGATTCCCCTGATTCTTCAAGTATTTAACCATATTCCTACCTTGCTTGGGCAAACTGTTCTTTTGAATTCATCATTATAGCATGATACCTTATGACTGAAGGATCATTCCAATCTATCTTCTTAGATGACTTGGCTTCAGACATAGCTCTTTGCCTTTCCTCTTCATCCCATTGTCTAGCAATTTCTTCATCCCTTGCAATCTGTGCCCTTTGTTCTTCATCCATTTGTTCTTGCAGTCTAATGGCTTCAGCAAAACTCAACCTTTCTTGTTCAAGCTCTTTCTTAGACTTTTTCTTGGGCTCAGGCTCTGTCATTATTGCTTTTCCCTTGTCTTTTCTTGTCCTTTTCTCTTCACTCCTTCTTCTATAAGTAACAGTTCTTCCAGTAGTACTAATATTTACCTCAGCAGTACTAACCACTAGAACTTCACTAGCAGTACCTTTTGTTGCTCCAGCAGTACTAACTTCAGAATTCCCTTTCTCACTGCTTCCTTGATCTTGAATGACTTCAGTGGGAGTCACTTCTTGAATAATAGGTTCAGTTTACAGTGCCTTGCTTACTCTTAACTCTACATCAGATAATTTCCTCCCCCTGTTTAAAGAATCATCTTAAACACTTCATCATCTGCAGAAAAGGACATACCCACCGGCTCTTTTCCTTGTTGTCCCACCTTGACTTTAGTCTCTAATTTCTTTACCCTTAGAATGAGCTTAGTAAACAGCACAAATGTAAGTTAGACTTGGTCTTTTTCAAATCATCATCCAAGACGCCAATTTTCTCAGATAAGTTATGTAACCAACTCGTCAATTCCATTAGTTTAAGCTACCCTCAACACTTCCATGTGAGTGACCAACATGGAGAGGTGATTCATTAGGTGTAGGAATATGTTGTTCTGCTCCAGGTGATGGTTGTGTTGGAGATGGGAATGATACTGCAGCAGTGGTATGATCAGGTGAGTGTTTAATTGAAGGTTTAGGTGAGTGTGAAGGTGAGGATGTGATTCTTAAAGGTGAAGTGGAAGGTTCAAAAACATTTAGCATAGTAGGGAATAAAGCAACTTCTTGGCCTGAATATCCCTTTGTAGGCCTCTTCATATTGTTAAAAACTTTGATGCTAAGAGAGGGTACAGGATATGTTCTTGAGTGTTGTTGAAGTTGTTTCCTCTGCATATCTAGGCATATTTGAATGAACCTAGGGTACATTAAAAACTTATGGGGGCTTGAAATATTGGACCAGACCATAATTGCTTAAAAATCACCTAGAAAAATTATAATCTTCTATAGGTATCCCCCCCCCCCCCCCCCCCCCCCCGCTAAACAATAACAGCAGATTTGCAATGTTACTCTAACTGCTCCGTCAACATCTTCTTTGGGCTAAGACAATAAGAATAGTGTGAATAACGGGAGAAACCTCCCATTGAGGTGAAAAAATCACCCTTTTGAAAAGTTAACTTATCTAATCTGTGGTGAATAACCCTTGAGAGCCACGCTCAAAATCTCCGAGTTGGGTATAGAAGTAATACTATCATGATCATCCAACTTGAGATGTCTTCTTAAAGATGCTTCAGTGATAGTCTTTGAGTGACCATCAATGGTAGCAGTAATCTGGACTTCTCCATTATCATCATTAGTAGCTTCAGCAGACCTCCAAAATTGTTTGATAAAAGAGATATAAACATCTGGCTTCTTTGTGAGTGCATAGCAAATGTGACTTCGATTTAGGAAATCGATGACTTGATGAAACCCTTCACCCCTTCCTGAAGATTCATACACAAAATGCTACCGGATGAGTGCTTGTCACAAAATTCCAAATTTGCCATGAATAAAAGTGTGAGTAATCGTGTGGGATATGATCGTTTATGAAAATATGAAGGCTGGAGAAAGTTAATTGAGATTTATATAGAGAAAACGTAGAGATATGGTTTGACCGACTTAAAGAAATTTGAGTTTATCGTGATTAAATCAAACGTATATATAGAAAGATCATGAAAGTCCAATTAGTCAAACCCTATATCATAGGTATTTGGCGGAAATATCTCAACGGCTCTATTAATTAATGAAAAATTCTGTTAGGGCTCAAACAGTACTAACGGTCATCTAGCAGTACTAAAATAAGCCTAGCAGTATTAACTTCTCCAACAAAAGCAGTACAAACTTCAAAACGTTTGTATCAATCAAAGAATCAATCTTTTGTTGTTGTTTCAAAGAGTCATCAGTATTCTCCTTAGAATTATCTGACTCCTTTATCACAACCAGTGGTAGGCTTTAAACTTGAATCCCTAGGACCATACTCATTTACCTCAGGTTCTTTGAATTCTTCAAGACCTAAATAAGATAAGTCTAAAGGTGTTGGTCTATTAAGAATCAAAGGATGAGGTGAGGGGACAACATTATAACGAAAACCCTTTTTGCTCTTGTCAGTTATCTGACTTGCTAACAACTGATCTAAGTATGTTGCTGATTTTTCAAAAACTTTACAATCTTAAACTCAAAACCCATCCCCTCCTTTTCTGTTTAACCTTTTCAGTTCAGTCCTAAGTAATCCCATTTGATATTTCTTTGTGACCTACCTTCTTTAATCAAAGCAATTTAAATCAAAAAAAAGAACTTCATGTTCTTTATATTTAAGAATTTTGACCCTTTTAAAATTGATAAACCTCTTTTATATATAGCTGCTTTAAAACCATATCATACTATTTTAACAAGCAAAATCATCATACTGTTACTTTAGAGCTACATAGTTTTTCAAACAAGATTTAAGACAAGATTTATCATTTGTACCGCAGAATCTAGAATGCCAAAGAGCCATGATTTGGCTGAATTTCTTCCTCTGCCATGTCCACTCCAATCCACATCCAGCACCATCTATACACACATTCCTATTCAGAAGCATCTTCAATCTTTAACTGCCTTTAGATGAGCTACCTTATTCCATTTTTTGTTGTCTTTACTCCTGTGCGCTGCATTCTCTGTGCAAAATGTCCCCCATTTTATGGCAGTTAAACATTCTACCTTTGAATTTATCATAGCCAGCAGTATTGCTTTCCATCAATGATGAACTTCCTTCCGTTCTTGATGGAACTTACATGCCCCATGCATAGAAGTGCCATATTCCACTTCTCGATCATTTCTTCAAATCAATCATCATGAAGTTGCTCAAGATCTTCATGAACTAGTTGAGACCCTTGTGGTTGAGTGGATAGAAAGGCATATACTGTGGCATCACTAAAACTAGTAAGTACTAATTTCAGTACTGGCAGTATTAACTTTGGTGGTACCAGTACTAACTTCAGGATTAACAGTATTAAATATTAGTACTGTCTTGCACCTGAAGTGGTTGAAATGCCAGTTCTTATCATCATTTGTTTGTGCAACATATTTTCTTAACCTCTTGTTCACAATTTTAAAAATGTTGTTAACAAATCATCAAAACCATAGTATCAAAAATCGGGTTGTTTCATTCCAGACTACCTCAAGTGTATCCCATCAAAAGTAAGCTCCTTAAAAATTTAACATTTAGATCTCTGAGGCTAACTACCACCCATAATTGCCAATTAACAACAAGCTTTTGAAGCCTGTTAAAGATAGATCAAGTGATCTGAGATTGAAGCATTAATGTTTTTCATACTGTTGTTTCAACAGAGCCTTCTGTGTCTTCTTTGTTGCTTCATTCCCTCCAAATCGAGCTTTAATAACAGCAAACATTGATTGAGCATCAACATACTAATCGAAGGTAAGTTGATGTTCATTGGGCAGTGCCATGAGCAATAGACTTCTGCCCTTTACATCATTCTTTTTACACGTCTTTTCTTTAGCAGTAGAAGGCACAGTCATCTTTGTTGCTGTTGATGGACAATTTTTTGGTGCTGTAACAGGAATAGGTACCCACGAATTCCCATTCTCTATGACCTCCCATAGAGCATAATCCTGGATCTAAAAGTACTATTTGATCATGATCTCCCACATCTCATACTCCCCGAGTTTGAGCATGGGAAGCTTAGCCAACGCATTGTTCTCCAACTCCATTACTTCTAGATCAAAGTTTCTCAAAGCACAGGCTCTGAGACCACTTGTTGATCCCACGCCTTGATCAATTCTTTACGTAGTAAAGTGTTTGTTACCTTGGATGAATCCAAAATAACAATAGTTAAGACTTTGTTTGTATATCAAAGTGTATGCGGAATCTACACTTTGATACTCTAAGAATATTTACAATGGAAACAGTACCAAACATAATATATCACAAACTGCTTTAATATTATTGATAATTTGAGTTACACATTGATAGTACTAGGGTTTACAACCTTTGAAGCTATTTACACTTTCTCTAAGATGTATTCTCTATCTCTTAAGCGTATGTGTCTATGTATGCGTATCTTAAACCTTAACCTAGGATCTCCTTTTATACACCACAAGGAGTCCTTTACAAGATAACTACCAAACTTTTAGGATCAGTTACAATTATATTCATAATACAAATCTTCCTAAAATATAAAAGATATACATTCCTTATTTATCTCCATGCATCCTTATCTCCAAGTCAGCAGCTTTGACCATCAGCAGTATTAATCTTTCTTCTAGCAGTATTAACTAACTCTGGCAGTACTAAGTATGTACTGGCAGTACTAACTCCATTAGTACTGTTAGTTATACCTTGGCAGTATTAACTCTTGTGAAGATTTATTCCCAACAAGGTCAGCCTTTGCACCCTCATCTTCATCATCATATGCACCACTAAAGATACCAGTATTTAGAAGATTAGTCGTATCCTACAAATCAGGCATAAGAGGATTAGTTAGAAGATCATCAACATTATCAAAACTTTGCCCAACAACACTAACAGATGGACTAATAATAGAAACTCTATTAGTGCTGGTAGCATAACCTTCCTTCTGTTGAACAAGCAAATTATCTAATTCAGCTCTAAAATCTTACACATTCTAGTCACCTTCTTTATTTGAAGCTCCTCCTTCCTTCTCTTGACTATTTCTTTCACCCTCATTTGCTGGTTTTTCATTAGTCTTTTTACCAGATTAGCAATTGAATCCTCTGAGCTCTATGGACTATCATAAAGTAATGGTAGCAAAATATATTATTAAGTAGGTACTGCATCAACATTATCCATGATACCTGCATTCTTATTAGTTTGATTCCCTGCAGTAACTGGCTCATAATTCATAGAGTTTGTTAGTAAATCAATATCAAAGAGCTAATCTGGTCCACTTCGTGCAACATTAGGTTTGTTTTCAAGAAAGGTTAAAGTGCAGGTTTCACCCACCGACCTTCCGAGTTCCTTGGGTTAATACCCTAAAAGCCTTGCTATTTATAGAGTATCCAACCAAGAACCCCTCATCAACCTTCCCATCAAATTTTCCTTGGGGATCTAAGGTATTAAGAATGGTTACAAGACACCTAAAAGGTCTCATAAAACTTATACTAGGTGGTCTACTATTTAATAGTTCATAAGGTGTCTTGTTGTGAGGCTTGGTCACTAAAACCCTATTTTGAACATAGCAAGCAGTATTAACTACTTTAGTCCAATCAAGTAGGTAGAGTGAATCTCTAGCATAGTCCCCTAGCTGCCTCTATTAGTGTCCCTATTCTTCTTTAAGCAACAATCAATTGTTTGGAGTTCTGCAACACTGAATCCCTCTTAATCCCTTTTACCCCAAGAACTGATTTCATGCCATTATTTTGTAAATTCTTTCTATTGTCCACATCTGAATGATTTTAACCCTTATGATTTATTTGGTTTTCAATGCCAGTTATAAAAGTTTTAAGGATCCCACTAGTCTCATCCTTAGTGGCCAAAAAGAAAACCCAACTAAACCTACTAAATTCATCAGTGACAACAAGGCAATATGTCTTGTGATTGATACTCCTTACAGATGTTGGTCCAAATAAGTCCATATATAACATTTGTAAGGGTTGGCTGATAGAGCTCACAAGCTTGGTCTTACAAGAGGCTTTGTGTTGCTTTCCCTTCTGACAGCAACACAAGTATGGGTTATTATTTCAAAAAACTTTGAAGCAATCCTCTTACAAGGTTTCCCATTACAATTGTTCATAGTTTTAAAGTTTATATGACCAAGCCTTCTATGCCATAAATTAGACTCATCTAATGTAGCCTTTTGCAAATAAACAAGTCAAACCTCCTGAAAGAACAACATTCTTTAGATCAAAACTGTACATGTTGTCATGTCTAGAAACTTTAAGCATGACTTGACATTCATCAAGTAGCTTAAAGTCAGGAGATAGAACAACACATTTGTGAAACAGAGAAAATGTTAAACTTAAGTTTCTTTAGAAAGTATACATCTTCAAAGTCTAATTTACCAGCTCTAATCTAACCTTTTCCAGTAATTTTACCTCCTTTAGGACTTCCTCCAAATGCAACAAATCCACCATCAATTTCTTGATAATCTGTAAGGACTTGTTTCCAGTCATATGCCTAGAGTATCCACTGTCAAAAATCCTTGAACCGTAAGTGTATATTGTAGATTACCTGCACCTTAAAAATATAGAAGGATTAGTTTCTCTGGGACCTAAGCCATTACTGACTTTGAGTCTGCCTTTAGATCAACAAAGTAAATCTTTTAAGCATGGATGATCCATTGTCCTTTGGAGTTATGGTCAATTACATTTCCTGTTGGTCTCCAAATCCAGCATGCTGAGGACTTAACAACATTTTCCCCATTTCCCTTAGCAGCACTAACTACTGCTTTTGGCCTAGCAGTAGTTACATTGTTAACCCTGTAGTATTAACTTTTCATGTAAAATTATTAGTTTTAGCTGCTGTATTTTGGTTAATATCCCATCTTATTGGTGAAGGTGCTAAAAATAAGAATATTTGGTGGGTAATGCACCAGTCCCTTTTTGGTTTAGGGTAGCAGTAATTAACAGGCCTGACAGTACTTAATTGATGCTGCTGCCTCAGAGAAGCTTTGCTTGGCAGCATTAACTGCACTTGTCCCCGACATTGTTGCACTGCTGTTGGAACAAAATTCCATGTTAGGATGTGGGAGAGACAATTTAATTTTTGGTGTTTTTCACCCCTCAGAGCATTGTTCCATACTGTGCTAATTCCCTTAAAGAAGGATCAAAAGACCAGTAACTCTTCCCTTATTATTTAACACTAGTTTTTCTACCATTTTATTGTCATGAAAATCACAGTCTTTAATTAAATGGTTGAAACTTCCACATACAAAACAATCTTTCTTTATAAACTCAAAACCATTCCCTAGTTTTTAAGTCATCATCCCATTCCAGTTTTTTCTATTATCCATAAGACTTTGACTATTCCTGGGATACTCTACTTGCCTATGTGTTTTTTCTTTATTAACAGATTTTACATTCTCACCAGATTTGACAAAATTGATTTTTGTAAACTTGGTTTTGTCTGATCAGATTTAGGTCTAAACACACTATCATTATCACTATCAGTGTCCCATTCTTCAATGATAGGAGCACTAGGCCTAACAGTTTTAGGCTTTTCTATAATATCCTTACTAGTCTTAGATATACTAGTTTCAGTTTCACTTACTTTAGTCTTATAGACAGAATCATCTAACCCAGCAAAGGATAAGTCAGGTCTTGAGGGCATGTAGTTCCTAGTGTAGGGAGGGGGAACTGCATGAAACCCTTTACCTATTTTAAATCTATCATTTACTAGACTATCATCCACATCACTTTCTCTACTGTTAAACACACTATGAACCACTTCACTCTCATTCATTTGACTATCATAACCAAGACCAGTTTTGTCTTTAGCACTTATTTGACTATTAATCATCTTAGTTAATTCTTGTGATTCTACAAATTTTTTCATAGTTTAAAGTTTCAACACATCTTTCTATTTTAAAGCTTCATCTACCTGATTTTTTAAGTCTTTTGATAAAAAAATCTTTCACTTGGACATCATACTTACAAATGCAATATCTCTCATAAACAACTTCATTCTTTTCATGAATACCTATCCTATCTTTCTAATGATTCAAATCTGATTGATAACTTATAAATTCTAGTATAACATTTTATTAAGAGCTTCACGCTGTGATCATATTGTTTTTGAAGAGTTTTCATCGATTTAAGCAATCTTTAGAGCAAGTATGTACCTTAGAGTCTGAACTTGATGAACTTGATGAGCCTTGGGATGTATAGGCCATTAGAGCAAAGTTTGTGATGCCTTCTTCAGCCTGAAAGCTCCAATCATAACCACCTATCCCATCTTGAACAACCAAGGCATTTGTAGTAGATGTATACACTGGTGCATTCCTTCTTGGAGCATCTCTATTTCTATTCCCCTGATTCCTTGGTGCCCTGCATTCTCTAGCAAAATGACCTCTCCTATAGTAGTTGTAGCATTCAACCTTTGTCCTGTCAAATCCAACAGTCTCTTTGTCATTTAAATCTATCTTCCTTCCTGTCTTTATTTATGAAACTCTTAACTCTCATGGTAAGCATTGCCACTTGCCATTTGAGATCCATTTCTTCAAGATCATCAGTGTCAATCTATTCCAAATCTTCATAGTCCAACTATGGGGCATTAGACTAGTTAGCAAAGAAAGAAAACTTGACATCATTAGCATATGATGCAGTAGAAGCTTAATCCTTAGAACTAGCAGCAAAAACACTATGAGCAGTAAAAACTGTTTTCATTAGTACTCTAGAGTTTTATCCGAGGAAACCAAAATCCACATTATGAGAATTTATAGTCTTGAACTTGATTTGGCCTTTGATCTCAATTCATACCCCTTCAGATATATTATATAAATCATCATGCTCATGTGTCTAGATTAGATTTGTTTCTCATGAATACAGCAATATTGTTCCAATCTGATGGTAAGCTCTTAACAACTCGATTTGATCCACATGAAGATAACTTCCACATGGTTTTCCAAGTTGACTAATTAAGCTTTTGAACCTAACATAAGGTTGTATCTAGTCTTCTTGACTTGATGCAGCAAGTTTTCATAATTCTGCTTTAAGCAAAAAAGGATAAGAGTGAAATAAAGAGAATGGTCTTCTGCATTTTCTTTGATTCTTTGTTGCCTCCAAACCTTTTCTTGATAGTTTTCCATAGGGACTTTGCATCCTTACAGGCATGAAACTTCAGTAGGTGCTCATCAAGAATGGCTAGCAAAGAGATGCATGTTGCTTTTAGTTTTATTTACCTTGCTACTTTTTGTATCAGCAGTTTTAGGAGGAATAAGACCTTCAGCTCCAGCACTAGCTGATGCAATTGGTGAAACTGAATCACCATTTACTATTACCTCCCAAAGGGCATGATCAGTGAAAGTAAGGTATTATTCCATCCTCATGCTCCATAGATCATACTCCCTAGTTTTGAGTACTGGAAGTTTTAGTGTAGACACCGTTTGGATAGTTTCTGACTGTGATTCCATCTTCTCTTTGAATATGAGATCTTGTGTAGATATAGTGATACATTTATTTAAAGTTTCGCAACAGCTCTGATACCACTTTGATCCTTTTTAATAGATCTTGCTTAGACCTTTGTAAGAAGCATAGTTTGTGTTGGGATAGATCCAAGACACTAAAATAGAAACAAGATTGTAATACTACAAACTATGCGGAAACTAGTTTGTAATACTAAGAAGAACAATGAAACAGTAAAACAAGATCTTGCTAAACATTCAATATATTGAACACAATCAAAGTTACAGAATAACCTTGAGACTATGAATACTAACAATGAGAAAATGATTTCTAGATCTATATTACTAACTATACCTTAGGGTAACATTGTATACGCAAGGAAACCCTAAATAGGCTTACAAAAGCGTCAAGTGATCAATGCTCATATCTATTCCTAATATATCTCATGCATATCACTTAGCATACAACTATATAACTAAACATTAAAAACTATTATACCTAACAATACTAATACCTGACAGTAACGAAACACTTGTAACTTGGCAGCACTAACTATTAAACTAACAATACTAATGACTTAGACTATTTTCTCTAATCTTCAACAGCAGCACAAACTTGAACCAACAACATTATGTCGTAGAAGCCTTTAATTCCCAACATGATGGGTAAAGTAGACATCGATACTCTCACCATAGAGCAATACCTAATGTTGACTCAAGGAAACTAGGCACCGGGCATGGTTAAAGCTGGATTTAGAGGGATGATTGAAAAAGACATCTAGGACATGACTACTGCCGAGTACATGGAGTATGAAGCAGAGATGAAAAGGAGGAGGAATGCTCGATCCTATTTTCCCACAAAATATGAAGATAAGGGTATGAACTCTTTTCACCATGATAAGAGTAGGGTTTTAGACTATCTGCATCACTCTGATGATTCTAAGTTCAACGCCTACACTAGTATAAATCTGGGATTTGTCACACAGGGGCAAAACGGAACGGCCACACATTCACATATTTATGTGGCAAAAAGTACCAAAATAGACAACATTTACTAATAGCACAATGAAATTATTTGATCGTGTGAACCATTAACGTGTATTGCCTCACACATTCAACATATATGTGTCTAAAGTAACTGGTAACTTTTTCTGATTATTAAGCCACAACAATTTGAAACGCCGTGACAAATACAAATAACTTGAAGCATCAGTCACGATATACAATATAAAATAGTGACAAATAATGACACACACTTAACACTATGATCAAATGGCAATATGGGTCACTTGAATAATTTTTTTTAATGGTGACTAAATCATGCAATTTTGACAAGTTTTTGTCCATACATGATTTATGGGTGACTGTTATCTTTTGCTAATTATTTAGCCATATATGAATTTGAAACGCGTGACAAATACAAATAAGCTTGAAGCATTAGTCACGATATACATATAAATAGTGACAAGTATATGTCACACACTTGAACACTATGACCAAATGCCATATATGGCTACACTAAACTTTTTGTCACACATTATTTAAGTGTAGCCAAAATCCAGTACATATGGTCATAAAAACAACTCTTAATATCGTTTTAAGAATTTATTTGTGTTAGTCTTGCCAAAAGCTAATGTGTAAAGTCACAATACTTCTAGCATGATCATGTACTAAATGCCTTTACAATACCAAAACATCACAATGTGTGACTAAATTAGTTTTATGACCTATATTTAGAGTGATTATATGTAGACGCAATAGATATTCATAACAGTCCACATCGTAAGTATTTAATGTAGCTATTATTTAGAGCAAAATGTGAAATCGGTTATCATTAAATTTCATAATAGTCACATTGAGTGTTTGTGTGTCTAAATTCATAATGTCATATATGGTCATATGAAGTGTTGTTTAGTTCTATATCATGACTCAAGTTAGACACACATTAAATAAGTGTAGGAAAAAAACGGTACATATGGTCATATTATTAAGCCTAAACTACTTTTAGGTTTTAAAAAAAAAGCTAAACTCGAAACTATATATCCCAAATGTGATTAAGCCTAAACTAATCTAGTTTTATAACAGAAATATATTTTTTGAATGAAAAATAAGCTCAACAATAAGCAGCAAATAAGCAGCAATGCAAAACTAGCAAAATCAAATAACTGTTATAAGTAAGTAAAGGGAGAATTGGATTAGCTGTGAAAGAAAGAGCCCGACATTCCTTTTTTCATGAATATTCATAGCTAAGTCTACTAAAAGAGGGACCAGCTCATCGTAGTGATTAGAGGACACCTCTGATCATTCACCTCTAATGTTACACGTTCCCTCCCAGTTTGATCAACGTGATCAGTCGGCTAGAGTGGGGCTATTGATGACATCAAATAACGTCTATTTATACATGAATGTATCCCATAGTTAATAACCCATTTTGTATAGTTATTGAAAAGAATTGTTACTTAATCGTTTATATTTGAGAATTGCAGTAATTATGGAGTAATTGGTGAAATTTAGCAAAAGGTGCGCATTTTAGAGCCTAAAAAAAGATACGGCGTATCCGTTCCTGTCTCACTAAACACCACAGAAGGATAAAGATCAATACGCCGTATCCAGAGAGACTCAATACGCCGTATTCAAGATATAGTATTTAAATATTCTGGAAGATATCAAGCGTGGTCCCTACTCTAAGAAATCCCTAATACGCCGTATCCAACACTTGGATACGCCGTATCCAACCGACTTCCAGACCTTATAAATAGAAAACTCAAAAATGAGTTTTAAGTGTGCTAAATCATATTCTCGATACCTAAACCATAAAAGTCGATTTTTAGAGGAGAAAAAGAGCAGAAGAGGTCGAGCAACGTTATCAATTCCATAGGAGACAACGTGTAATTCCATATACTTTAGTAATCGTTCAGTTTTTTGTATCATTCGTTAACTCGGTTAGTTTACCTTGGCTAAATTATTGCTCTTGAATTTATTATGACGTTTGAAGGCTCTTCGGGTATTAGACATTGTTATGAAGATTTGAAAGTTTGGTATCTGTTTATCTCGATTTTTTGATTTATCAATTTATACTTGTTTACGCGCTTTTGTAGGCGACCTAACATTCAACTGGATCTAGTGAAGCAGACCAAGTAGATCTAGAGTCTGAGATAGCTCTCCATATAGTGATTTATACATCTAGAATTATAGTTACACTAATATTGTCCTTCTAAGTCTGTGTCTAGGATACGCTTCAGGCTTAACTAGTTAACTGTATATTGCCAATGGTTTATTGATCGTGTTGACTAGCAGGTGACCTAGATAATTTAACAATATAACAACCTAAGAATTTTCATCAAATGCAAAACCTATTTTACTATTGTCAATATCTCAGTATGTAATGTAACTTACATAACTAAAGTAGACAGCTCACGCACCTATCTATTCAACCTAAAATACTTCATATATGTCAATAAAACATCCAAAACAAGTCCAAGTCATTATCACAGATTCTTTATTTTCCAAGGTACATATTCCTATAATGTAACTTTTCACAACGTTTATACCAAAAACGGCCTTAAACCGTTACGTATACCTCTAAACTATATTCCATAAAGAGATAATATCTAAAGTAAATGTACAAACGACTAAATCATATAATATCAGTAATAATACATTTCATTGAAAAATAACTCCACTCTAAGTCAAGTACAAGTTTTCAAAGCATAATGTATAAGTCATTAATGCACGATATCTAAAATAGCCATTTTACCTCCATTTTCCTAAGAATCTTGTACAATCTATTAAGTACAAGTTTCAAGCAAGTCAACACTTTCATTACCATCCATATTCATCCCATTCTATGAAATTACAGACATCCAAGTTAGAAACCCTAACCCAGCTAAATACTAAACCATGACCCTATTCATTTCTTCCATTTTATCCATCATAAACTTACAACAACACTCAAATAATAGTAATAACTTATTTTACAATCATATCAATCCTAGTCAATCATTATTTCATCATTACTTCATCATATTATTTCATTTGTACGTAAAACGAATCCGAGAAACCCTAAACGTACCTAAATGGATCATTCGACTCGTTTACTCATTTTTAACCATTTCAATCTTGAAAAACAAATCAAATACCATTGTAAACTCATAAAATGAGTTTAAAAATCATTATCTATCATTAACTTGGCAATATGCAAGAAATCAAAGCCTAGAAAACCCTAATGAATCCAATACAAGCCCTAATTCAAACCACGGCTTACTCTTTCCATTTCGACCCATTTTAACTTAAACCAATGATCAAACCTCATTGATAATCCTTTATATAAGTCCTAGGATCAGTATTCCATCATTCCCAATCAAAATCACACGAATTATAAACAAAGAAAGTCAAGAAAACCCTAAACCGTACCATTTGGAACCCGCGACCTCATTTCACCATTTTAAACCCGTTTTAACCCAAACCAATTGCTAAATCCTAATGACACTCCTTATATCAGACCTTAGGAACATGTATTAACAATCCTTAATCATTTATACATGAAATATGAGCTTGAAAACTCGTGAAACCCTTGTCAAACCCAAAACAGACCCGAACCCATTCATGACCCATTTTAACCTATTTAAAACTCTCCCATGTGCAAGATACCACCATGGATACCTTCTAGATGACCTAGAGCAGCTTACCCACCTGCTTGGAACACTTCATGGCCAAGGATAGAGGCACATGGCCTCTCCTTTTTGCTACTTCAGCCGTGGCACCACCAACACCTTCCACACCATCACTTTAGCTTCTTAGACCTCCACAACTCCTTCCATAGCCTCAAAACCTCATGTAGTAGCTTGTACAAGTGTCTCACAACAGAACCCATGGCTTCCTTAACCTCCTTGGTCTCAAAATACTATAAATAGGGCCTCCTATGCTCCATTCAAACTCGCACCACACCTCCTCCTCTATAACCCTTATAGGCAGCAATCCTTTGCTCCCATATGATCCTAGGATCATTAAAGAAGTTCAAGAAGTGAAGCCCTGAAGAATTGAAGCCTTGGAGTGAAGATACAAGGCGTACGAGTGGAAATACTACCCGAAACGACCCATTTCCACCATTTTTGATCATTGAAGCTCAAACCCAGGTTCTATCAACTTCATACCTGCTACTACACCCTTATAATGTTTATATGATCATAAATAAACTCTTGTTAAAGTTTCATAACCCAATTCATGCTCATTTTCCATTTTGATCCAAAACCGTACACCCGAAACCCTAATTTCACGTTTTTCTTAAAACTAAATGTTATAATGATTAAATATTGTTATAATCTATCCTAGCATGCTTAACTAATGTTAAAATAACCACTTTATTGATTAATGAAGGAATTTGAACTTAAAACCCACGCGTTTACATTTTGAAACCCTAATTTGACCCATTTTACTTACTAGCTTAACGAATCGTTATTTTAAACTTGTGTTGCGTTAAAACTTCATATTTTAGTTTATTATAACTTATAAATGTCTATTGAAATGTTAAACTAAGCTTGCATGGCAATTTGGACATGTTTTGTAATTATAATCCATACGGAGGGTATGATATCGTAACTTTCGGAAACTTATAACTAAAAGGACTAAAAGTGTCATTTTATCAAAGTTATAACTCCAGGGATCTATTATGTCACTTTTCAAAGTCCAAGGTTTACTTGGTATATCTTTCAAAGTTGAAGGACCAAAGTCGTAAAAATGCAAACTCCAAGGACCTATTTGCAATTTTTCAAACCCCAGGGTCTAAAATGTAACATTTTGAAAAAGTATAAAATCATGTTTTATAAAACCATACAAAACCTAACATTAATTAACGCATTCTCGTGCTAACATTTCCAATATTGATTATAACCTTAAAACAGAGTAATCGTAACACAATACTAAGCTTCATATTGAAAGTTTCATCTTGTATTACTTCTCTTAGTGTTTGGGTTTTACTATTTAAAGTGCCCTACTTCCTCAAAGTTTACTGAATGACTTCAGAATATATGGCCCGAACGGAGATAAAATAATTCAAACATCCAATCAAACTCATAATAATATTAGACTCTCGAAACCAAAGTTCTAGAGTACAATCTTCCTAAGACTCAACTATTTACTCTGCGTGACGTGGACTAATTTACTATCATTTCTATATAAACCGCCATATTAAGATGTGATAAGGTCCGTCAGCTTCATTTTTTGAATAATTATTACATCTACATATCAGGTGAAGTTCATAACCTCGCCTTTACTTATTTACATAATTTCATAAACCCGCGAGGGGGATACATGCTTGTTACAAACTCTTTTACATACTCATTTATCTTATAACAATGTGATTACTTTTCAAAGACTTAATGAATTCATAATCTCACATATCTTATAAACCCGTGACACCTACTATAAAATCATGAATGCAAGTGTTATGCTAAACTATATGCTATCCTGATATATTATTGCTAGTACATGGAAATTATCTATTTGGGTATACGCCCTATATCTCTTTAATATCTCTTTGGTAATATCTCCCAGTATCTCTTTCGGGTAATATCTCCAGAAATCCTCTTATGGGTAATATCTCCCAAGATCTCTTTGGGTAGTATCCTCCAATAATCTCTTAATAACTCTTTATCTGCTTTTATTGTGATGCATGAGTTTAGGGTGATAATACTGTTCACTATGACAATAATGTTCCTTCCATAACGATTATTCCTGCAATACCAACATTTCCAATTATGATAACTTGTATTTAACTATTACATTTCAAACCTATGAATTTCACTCAACCTTTGTGTTGACCCTTTTTATGCATGTTTATCTCAGGTAATTGAGCAACTTATGGCATGGAGTGGCATGGACATGAAGATGGCTAAAACTTGTTATCATTCATTCACATTTTATGTATTCATAGATTTTGGACTTGCCTTGTAAAACTCTGATTGAAATGAATGATAAACCTAACTTTTGAACAAACGTCTCTTTTAGTTTCGTTTTCTAAGATTATCATTGATGTAAACCATAAACAGAAATACCCCAGACTTAGCTTTCCGCTGCTATATTTAAAAAATGGGGGGTGTACAGATTGTACAGCGCCATGGTTATAGAGAACAATTCAAAACCTTAACTAAACCATAAATTCTTTCTAGCCATCAAGTCCCCGTGCCACTACATTCTGGAACAAGGTATGTAAATACATCCTATACTATTACATAAATAACTTATAGTTAATTTACGACTGGTTTGTTAACAGAAACGATGTCTTCTCCAACGCTCTACTTCCGATATTAAGAATGCTTTTTCCTCTATAATAGTCTTAACTATACTTCAGTCTCATCGAATTACTTCCCAGCTTCATCAGGAATCATTTCTTTTAACTCTTCGGAAAACTCTACAGATAATATGATCCCACCTATTCTCATCTTTCTACAGTAAAAAAAAAAAATAATCCAAATTTAAAGGACGTACAAGCAAAGTATGTCTAAGGAATTACCTATTCCAATCACCCAGATCCTATACTCCACAGCTATTTTGACTCTATCTCCGATATTACCCCCATCACTACTATTAATCTCATAATTTTCTATTCCAGAGAACTATAACCACCTAAGAACAATCCATTCCCCATCTTCTTACTCAACTACTTATCTAAACTATATCAGAATCAAAACCCGTAATTTGGTATCACCATCTTCCTCAGTTTATACTCCTACCCCACCTCAAATATTTGAAATAGGAAAAAGTTACATAAGATACATCTGAAACATCATGAGGAACAAATAGAAATATTTAGAATACTTAGATGAAACTTCTCTTTCACCTATCGAAAAATAAAGAAGGCCGCATTGATAAATGATCATACAGAAGGAATAGTGACGAACTAAAGACCGAAATCAAGAAAATCCGTACTCAGATAATTCAAACTTCAAAGTAAGCATTAGTGCAAAGGATAAGATTGCCATTTGCTTACTACAGGAATTTCTTGATCTTTGAACAATCATTGAGAAAATCCAAGCCTTGTTACAAACAGATCAGAGGATTCTTTAAGATGTCATCTACTGGCTCAGAATCAACAAACTCTTAGAATAGTTATAGCTTTATCCTAGCCATAGGATGTGTGGTATAAATAAAAATGCTTGTCAAATCTTGACTATGTACAGTAAGAAAGGAAGTTATTTATAAAAGCAATTCCGTTTCGTATCTTACTGTTTCCAACTTATCGCTCTTTCATCATCATTTCCACCAATTGCATCATTATCTCCGTCTTCATGAATCATACCATAACCCCTAAGTGCTTAAAATTCAAAAATAAGCATTTCTCTTTAAGCATTTTAAGCATCACATTCTCTTTTATAACTTGTGATGTCATTCTTACTACGCGTTATCTTATGTTGATAGAATGCCTCCCAAAAGGACGTCAACATCCGAAACACCAGCCATAACTTTGGATGCCATCCGGCAACTGACTGCTGATTTTACTGCAGCCCTGGAAGCACAGACTGCTGCCATGGCAAGTGCTAGTAATCTTACTGGAACTCCTGCAGTGAAAACGGGAAACTACAAAGAGTTTATCAGCTGTCAACCTTTCTGCTTTAATGGTACGGAAGGAGCAGTAGGCCTTATTCGCTGGTTTGAATGAACTGAATCAGTATTCTCTCGAAGCAGATGTGCTGAGGAAAATAAAGTAACATTTGCTACTGGTACTTTAACTGACGATGCCTTATCCTGGTGGAATGCATATGCCCAACCTATGGGAATAGAGCAAGCTAATCGAACCACCTGGACTGAGTTAAAAAGGCTTCTGACAAACAAGTATTGTCCCCGGACTGAGATCAGAAAAATGGAAGACGAACTTTACAATCTGAGTGTAAAGGGAAATGATCTTAAACCCTATGTCAGAAGATTTCCCTAGAATTAACCACCTTGTGTCCAAAACATGGTCCAAACAATGAGAAACTCTTAGAAAGCTTTTATCGAGGTCCTACTCGAAGCTTGAATGAAAACGTTACTACCGTCGAAACCTTAAATTTTGGAGGAAGCCATCAACATATCTCAGAGGTTAATGGATCAGATAATAAAACGCGATTCTGTGCAAGAAACCAATGATTATAAATGAAAATTAGAAGATAAGAGAAACATCATCAACAACAACTACCCCAAATACCACAACAACAATAATCACTATCAAAATCGCAAAGACTGAAAACTACCAAAAATACCACAACAATCACAACCGACGATGATTACCACCGCCGAGCAGAAAATAAAGACAAAACCTGTTAGACTATAGCCTCCCAAATAGATTACCTGAACCTTCCTTTGTGTACAAAATGCACCCTGCATCACACAGGAGATTGCACTGTCAAGTGTCGAACTTGCAACAAAGTGGGTCATCTGACCAGAAACTGCAGAGACAAAAGATCAACCGCTGAAAACAACTCTTGAGGATATTCAAGTTCATCAGAATCTTCTTCAATCTGAAAACTCCGATCATCAAGCTACAATCTTTGTCATTTGTTATTTTTATCCTACTACAAGATACGTAACATAAGTATCAACTCTTTTAAAGTTTCGTATGTAAAGTTATCCATGAAATAATAAAGTGATGATTCCGTTACATCTTGTTATCTAATGGTATCAAAACTTGTCATCATTTGTCAATTCCATCGATTCTATTATGTTCAACTCTGAATACTCTCCTCATACCTTTGCAACAAAAATTTTCATCCTCGATTATATGGGCATCAGTACAATCAACATCTCAATATTATGTAACCATTCATAACATATCAATGTTTTTATGCTTAAGTAAGACAGATTTATGATCATCTTTAAGGAAATGAAATTAGTAATGCTTCTTCATTTGAATAAGGAAATTATAAATCTCTGAACTATGAATTTATAAATTCTCAGTTACAAGGAGTTGAACGCTTCTTTTGTAAGTGATAAATTATAAATAAGTAGGCTTAAGTATATAACATATGTACAAACAAGTTTCTTTCAATCCGTTTGTACAAAACATATCCTAATCTTAATCTTCATTTTCCAACATACCTACATCATGTGCCATTTAAAAACATCCCCTCTCTGTATCGCAGTGGTTTAGCAAACTCTCATACAAATTTACAATCATTCCTTGACATCACTCATTCCATGATCTCCGTATTCTAAAATTTTCTCTTATATTCTGCAACGTAATAACAAGGAAACACACAAGAATCTATACAATGTCAAAGTTGAATTACATACCACTAGTATGAAATTTCGACCAAGACTTGTGATGTATTTCTTATTTGATGTTGACTTTTAAAGGTTAATGAATAACGATTCTTTACGATCAGAGTGGCGCAGCAGAAGCGTGGTAGGCCCATAACCCACAGGTTCCGTAAATCGAAGTATTTCATCACCCAGATTCTAATCTGGAGAAATTCTATTTGCTATCATCAAAAGGTGTGGTCTTGAAAATAAGTAGACGTGTGAAAGGAGGTAATTATAATTATGGTGTACAACATAATTATAAATGCATCACACACGTGAACTTGTCTTGATTAACCTAATTTCATACCCATACCTATCTCTAAACCAATACCCACTACAACCTTTCAACTAATCATTGGGACGAGATTTTTGGTAAAGGTGGGGAGACTATACAACCTAATAATATTTTATCAATGCAAAACCTATTTTATATTATTCACAATAGTAACAGGTAAATTTTTCACTTTATTACTTTACCGTATTGTCAATATCTCAGTAATAATGTAACTAACATAACTAAAGTAAGACGCGCTCACGCAACTATCTTGGCAATCCTATCTTCATATATGTCAACAAACAACATAACAGTTCAAGTCAATATCATCATATCTTTTATAACAAGGTACATTATTCCTATACTGTACTTTCGACAACGTTATATCAAAACGGGCTTTAACACCGTTATCATATACCTCAAAACTCTAATTACATGAAAAGATAATATCTAAAGTGAATGCACAATGCTACAAAGCATAAATAAAGTAAATAACATTTCAATTGAAATAAAAACTCCTCCACGTCCAAGTACAATTTTTCAAAGCACAATATACAAGTCCATTAATGCACGATATCCGAAATAGCCATTTTACCTCCATTTTCCTAAGAATCTTGTACAATCCATCAGTACACAGTACAAGCAAGTCATACCTTCATTTATCAATCCATATTCATCTCAATCCATGCAAATACAAGAAATCCAAGTTAGGAAACCCCTAACCCAGCTAAATACTATACCATGACCCGTTTCTCATTTTATCATCAGGAACTTAAACCAACACTCAAAAAAGTTTGTAATAACTTATTTTACAATCATTTCAATACCGATTCAATCATTATTCATCATTACGTCATCATATTATTTTAGTTGTACGTAAAACGAATCGAGAAACCCTAAACGTACCTAAATGGATCATTCGACTCGTTTACTCGTTTTTAACCATTTCAATCTTGAACAACCAATCAAATACCATTGTAAACTCATAAAATGAGTTTACAAATCATTATCTATCATTAACTTGGCAATATGCAAGAAATCAAAGCCTAGAAAACCCTAATGAATCCAATACGAGCCCTAATTCAAACCACGACTTACTCTTTCCATTTCGACCCATTTTAACTTAAACCAACGATCAATCCTCATTGATAATCCTTTATATAAGTCCTAGGATTAGTATTCCATCATTCTTAATCAAAATCACACGAATTATAAACAAAGAAAGTCAAGAAAACCCTAAACCATACCATTTGGAACCCGCGACCTCATTTCACCATTTTAAACCTATTTTAACCCAAATCAATTGCAAAATCCTAATGACACTCCTTATATCAGGCCTTAGGAACATGTATTAACAATCCTTAATCATTTATACACAAAATATGAGCTTTGAAAACCGGTAGAAACCCTATGTCGAAACTCAAACAAACCCGAACCCTTCATACGCCATTTTTACCAATTTAAACAACCTCCCATGGTGCAAATACCACCATGGATTACCTTATAGATTACCTAGAGCAGCTTTACACCACCTACTGGGAACACTTCATGCCAAGGATAAGCACATGCCTCTCCTTTTTGCTACTTCAGCCGTGGCACCACCAACACCTTCCACACCATCACTTTAGCTTCTTAGACCTCCACAACTCCTTCCATAGCCTCAAAACCTCATGTAGTAGCTTGTACAAGTGTCTCACAACAGAACCCATGGCTTCCTTAACCTCCTTGGTCTCAAAATACTATAAATAGGGCCTCCTATGCTCCATTCAAACTCGCACCACACCTCCTCCTCTATAACCCTTATAGACAGCCATCCTTTGCTCCCAATATGATCCTAGGATCCATTAAAAGCAAGTGTCAAGAAGCGAAAATCCCATAAAGAATGAAGCCTTGGAGTGAAGATACAAGGCGTACGAGTGGAAATACTACCCGAAACGACCCATTTCCACCATTTTTGATCATTGAAGCTCAAACCCAGGTTCTATCAACTTCATACCTGCTACTACACCCTTATAATGTTCATATGATCCTAAATAAACTCTTGTTAAAGTTTCATAACCCAATTCATGCTCATTTTCCATTTTGATCCAAAACCGTACACCTAAAACCCTAATTTTGTGTTTTTCTTAAAACTAAATGTTATAATGATTAAATATTGTTATAATCTATCCTAGCATGCTTAACTAATGTTAAAATAACCACTTTATTGATTAATGAAGGAATTTGAACTTAAAACCCACGCGTTTACATTTTGAAACCCTAATTTGACCCGTTTTACTTCCAAACCCATGCGTTAAAACTTCATATTTTAGTTTATTATAACTTATAAATGTCTATTGAAATGTTAAACTAAGCTTGCATGGCAATTTGGACATGTTTTGTAATTATAATCCATGCAAGGGGTATATATCGTAACTTTCGGAAACTTATAACTAAAAGGACTAAAAGTGTCATTTTATCAAAGTTATAACTCCAGGGATCTATTATGTCACTTTTCAAAGTCCAAGGTTTACTTGGTATATCTTTCAAAGTTGAGGGACCAAAGTCGTAAAAGTGCAAACTCCAAGGACTATTTTGCAACTTTTCAAACCCCAGGGTCTAAAATGTAACATTTTGAAAAAGTATAAAATCATGTTTAAAACCTTACAAGACATAACTTTAATTAACGCTTCTCGTGCTTAACATTTCCAGATATTGATTAAAACGCTTAAAACTGATTATATCATATCACAATACTAGGGAGCTTCATATTAAGAGGTTTCATCTTGGTATTACGTTCTGACTGAGTTGTTGGGTTTACGATTTAAAGTGCCCTAGCTCCTCAAATGTTTACTGAATGACTTCTGAATTATGATGGCCCGAACGGTGATACAATAATTCCAAACTTTCCAATCAAACTCATAATAATATTAGACTCTCTGAACCAAAGTTCTAGAGTACAATCTTCCTAAGACTCAACATATTTACTCAGGTTGCGTGACGTGGCTATTTACTATCATTTTCTATATCAACCTTCCCTGTTAAGATTGTGATAAGGTCGTCAGCTTTCATTTTGGAATATTTATTACATCTACCTATCAGGTGAAGTTCATAACCTCGCCTTTACTTATTTACATGTTTTATAAACCCGCGAGGGGGATACATGCTTGTTACAAACTCTTTTACATACTCATTTATCTTATAACAATGTGATTACTTTTCAAAGACTTAATGAATTCATAATCTCACATATCTTATAAACCCGTGACACCTACTATAAAATCATGAATGCAAGTGTTATGCTAAACTATATGCTATCCTGATATATTATTGCCTAGGTACATGGAAATATCTATTTGGGTAGTATCTCCCAATATCTCTTATATATCTCTTTGGGTAATATCTCCCAATATCTCTTTGGGTAATATCTCCCAATATCTCTTTGGGTAGTATCTCCCAATATCTCTTTAATATCTCTTTATCTCTTTATGTGATTCCCTTAGTTTAGGTGATAATACTGTTCGCTATGACAAAAGTTCTTCATAACGATTATTCCTGAATACCAACATTTCCAATTTATGTAACTTATAATTAACTATTACATTTCAAACCTATGAATTTCACTCAACCTTTGTGTTGACCCTTTTTATGCATGTTTATCTCAGGTAATTGAGCAACTTATGGCATGTAGTGGCATGGACATGAAGATAGCTAAAACTTGTTATCATTCACATTTTATGTTTCTAGATTTTGGGACCTGCCTTTGTAAAACTCTGAATTGAAATGAATGATAACATATCTTTTGAACAAACGTCTCTTTTAGGTCGTTTTCTATGATTATGATTGTTGTATCCATAAAGTAATACCCCAGATTAGCTTCCGCTGCTATATTGTAAAAATGGGGGTGTTACAAATAAGTAACGTTCTGATTCCATTAGATAGTTAGACAAGTGGACTACTAGTGTATAAATTTCATTAAGCGGTAAGTGGGTAAAGTCTATATGAGCTAGGGTTTAACAAGATCACCATTGCTTTAATCCCTAAGATAGATTATAATCAGCAAATAGGATGCTTTATGTGGATGATTTAATTGTGACAAAAATAATGTGTCTAGGTCTTAGGATGATGTAAGGCCTAAGTCTTAAGAATGATATCCCACCTCGAGAGAAGAAATCATTGCACTTAATAAACAAACCAACTTTCTAATCGGATTAATAATGGTTAATACAGTTTTCTTATATAAGGTTCGACCGCTCTTTTATCTTTTATCTTTTGATTGTAGTCACCAACCAAACCGTGCCAGTCTCTCAGGCTGAAAACCCCCTTTTCTCGTTAGAATTAGGATTTAGACTGACATAGGTTTAACATAGGTTTAGAATAGAATAGAATTAAGATAGAATAGATAACCAAGATATTAATTAAATTGATAGATTTAACCTCGCTTCAAGTGTTCGACACCCTACTTACCATGAACTACTACCGATCGGGTACACTGCCCGTTAAAGTGTTGTTTTTGGTTTAGTTGGCAAAATATAAATTTAAAACTTGAATCAATAAAATATACACCACACAACGACACATCAAGTTTTTGGCACCGCTGCCGAGGAGTGAAAATTAATCTTGATTTTTATTTGATATTTTGGTTTTTAACATTAGATTAGATCTAACCATTAGGATTAGTGTAATTTAGATTAGTGTATATTCTGTAAATCTTGTATATTTATATTTAATTGTTTGTGTATTTAATTGTTTTTCTTAAATACACTGTTCTGGTCGACAGTTGAATACGGCGTATCCACTTCCACTAGTCCCCCAACTGATTAATACGACGTATCCACCTCCATTGGATACGGCGTATCGATCGTCTAAAATAGAAACTGAAATCTTGGTTTTCCTATTTGATTTTTGTGCCAAATTTTTTACCTTTCTTCGGAACAAATCCTACGGATTGTTTATCCCTTGTTTCAGGTAGTGTAATTAAAAATACTCGGAGGAAGAAGAAGCGGAAGCAATGGCGGAAACAATGGAGCAATACATGAGCAAGACCCGAACGGACTATGGATTAGGAGTCGCTAGGCCTAAAATTAATAACAAAGATCAATTTGAACTAAAAGGACAATTTCTTAAGGAGCTTCAAGAAAACACATTTAGCGGTTCAGATAATGAGGATGCAAATGAACACATTGAGAAAGTTCTCGAAATAGTTGACTTATTCCATGATCCTAACATCACTGTGGATCAACTAATGCTCTGAGTCTTCCCTATATCCTTAACTAGAGCCGCAAGTCGTTGGCTAAGAAATGAACCAACTGGTTCAATCAAAACTTGGGAAGATCTTAAGACTATGTTTTTGAACAAATATTGCCCACCTGGTCGAACTGCGAAGAAAATGGAGAAAATCAACAACTTTCAGCAAGAGCCAGATGAATCCCTTTATCAAGCATGGGAGCGCTTTAAAGAACTCTCAATGAAGTGTCCTCAATACTGTTTGACTGAGATGCAGGAGGTAATTTTGTTCTACAATGGGTTGGATGTTCCAACACGACAGATTCTTGACTCAAGAAGTGCCGTTCCAACTAAGACTGCTGCAAATACCAAAACTGCAATCCAAGAAATGGCTGAATACTCTCAAAAATGGCACAATGGAACATCTAGAGGAAGAAGTACTGAGATTTCTAACGGACTGGCTGCTACAAGCACAACTGAATAATCTAGGAAGGGAAATCAAAAAGGTAAATGAAAAAGTTTATGCAACACAAGTAGGATGTGAACAATGCAAAGGACCCCATTACACCAAAGATTGCTCACTAAAAGAAGAAGGGAAAACCCTAGAAGAAGCTTACTACACACAATTTGGTGGACCTTTTCAAGGAGGGGGATATAGAGCAACAACTCCAAGGTACTATCAAAGGAACAACACAAATCCTTCGTACCAAGAACGAAGACAATCTATGGAAGATACCTTGAGCAAATTCATGAGTGAATCAGCAAAGAGACACGAAGAAAATTCCAATTGATCAAAGAAATTCGAGCTACGACAGATGCTTCCATAAGGAACCAAGGAGCATCAATCAAAACTTTAGAAATACAAATCGGGCAAATGAGCAAGGTACTACAAGAAAGAGGATTTGAAAGCTACCAAGCTCAACTGAAACAAACCCGAGAGACCAAGTCAAGTCGATTTCAACCACTATTGAAGTTGTTTTATACTCGATACGCTGTATTAGTTCATCCCAATATGCCGTATCCACTGGACAATACAAGTCAAGACAAATGACGGTTCCTTTTCTAAGTCGTTTGGATAATCATTACTGTGAAGATGAAGAGGGGAACTACGGACCAAAATTCATGAAAGCTTATGGAGCTTCACATATCAATAACTCCATATCTCGAAAAGAGAAAGACCCAGGGAGTTTCACTCTACCTTGCTTTATTAATAATACTTGCTTTGACAATGCCCTTGTCGACTTAGGAGCTAGCATTAGTGTTATGCCTTTCTTGACCTACCTTAACTTAGGATTAGGCGAATTAGCTCACACTAAGCTGACAGTGGAATTGGCAGATAGGACAGTGAAATATCCAAAAGGAATTACTGAAAACGTACTAGTAGGAATTGGTAAATTTACTTTCCCAGTAGACTTTATAATTCTTGATATGCCCGAGGATATCAAAGTGCCCTTGATCATCGGAAGACCATTTTTGTCTACTACCCGTGTTAAGATTGATGTTTACAAAAGAAAGATTACTTTAAGAGTCGGGGAAGAAAAAATTATTTTCAAAAGTGTTAGACCTGCTAGTAGTTTAATTAGGAGGGTCTACATGCTAAGTTTGAGAGAAAGAATGGAACTTGATTTAGAAGCTAGGCTTATGGGAGAGACTTTGGTGTTAAATAGATCATTAGACCATTTCTTGGAAGATTACATTAAATTAAATAAACTAAACGAACCATTTGAGCTTAGGAGAAATCAAGGAGATGATTTGATGCCCACCATTGAGGAAGGTGAGGTAATTGAGGAATTTAGAACTATGGGTGAAGATCTTGATACTGGAATTGATGATTACCCTAGTTATTGTGACTCTAATAAGAAGATCCATATAGATTGTGCTCACAACTTAAAGTTCTCATGCATGACAGGATTTAAATTTACACACGTCAACTTCTACCCGTTATTGTATGTCAATGTGATGTCCAAAAAGTTTCATAACTCTATAATGAAAGATAAGATGGTGTAAAAAGGGAATAATGTTGTAGGAGCCGTAATGGATGTGCCTATTTTGTTGGAACCTTTTCCATTGTGACTGACTTTGCAGTTTTAGAAGATATGGATGCTTATCGTGATGAAGGAATAAGCGATGTTATTATTGGCGAACCGTTCTTAAGAGAAGTTGGAATTAAAGCAAAACAGTTCGAAGGGATAATTACCCTTTACAAAAGTGATAATGAAGTAACTTACCAAATGGTGCGATCACATCCGAGATTAAAACACCATACTAATGAGCAATGCTACAAGATTCCACCATTACTGAAGGTAAGAAGTGAAGAGGATAAGAGGAATGAAAATCTCACATCCATACCAAAAAGCTTAAGGGGTTCTACAAGGAGAATTTAATTAGGAACCCGATTACATTCGAATGCGAAGGTGAAGAAAGGCTCATACCGGAGCACATTAGCGGCATGAGATGGAATGAAGAAAGTTCAGAAAAGTCTAACTAAAGACTTGCTATAACAAAAGTGCTTCCCGGGAGACAACCCAGTGAATATTATTACATTTTATCGAGTCTGTCTTCCCAGACGATCAATACGGCGTATCCGCTCCAAACCAACGGCGTATTGATTGTCGGACGTTGTTAGTCTTTACGTCTATACACTTTAAAAAACATTATAGTCATTCTGGCAATACGGCGAATTCATTCCAACTGACCCGTATTTCGTTTGAGTTTAGTTTAGATTAACCGTAGGTACCACGATAGGAATACATATGTTTTTTTTCCTGAAGAGTTATTATATACAGGACCTTGGAAGAAAAGAAATATCGAAACTAATATTGGTGGAGAATTTACAAATATAGAGATCTAGAAGTGTTAGAGTCTGTGAAACTTTAAGGCTACTTGGTTCAACATAATCTGCTAATAAACTCAACATTGGAGAAACTAACAAGCAAATATCAGATAGTTTCTCCATCAAATTCTTTTGTAATTCCCGTATTATAATGTTTGATCTATACAAAGCGAGGGACGTTTGTATAATTCAAGTAGGAAGGGATAGAATTAGAATGTATTACTTGTCCTAATTTTCACAACAAAAATGCTTAAATTTTGCTTCAAATTAAAAAAAATAATATCAAGCATACATTTGTGAAATTACTTGTTTTACATAACCCCGCCCAGCGAAACCCCCTCACACAATAACCCCTTGTTAGATAATTGTGAGGTTTAAAAATAGACCTACCATGTTCCAAATGTTTACCCAAATTCCACAAAATATGAGTGTACCCCGTGATGTAGTAGACTTTAGAACTTGGCTTGGTATATCTCATTTTCGAGACCTAGCAGTGATAATGTACTATGGATTTAGATGGAGTACCATTTTAAATTGGAAAATTTTAGGATTACACCTAAATCGCCTTACATGTTGCTTATTAACTAACTACACTGGTTATTTAACCATACGCCCCGTATAAACCCTTTATTTACTCTCACTTTAAAGTAAGATACCCCTAAGAACAACCTGTAGAGCCAATCTTTAGGAACTTCACCATTTATTTGGTTTCGTTACACCTTTACACCTAGCCTACCGAGTTAGATTAAGTATATTTTACAGTTGCTAGTTGCTCAAAGTTGTAAAGTTTGTATTTTCCGAGTCTTTATGTCTATTTTGATATGTTGGAAGAAATTTGCACATCGCAAAATGGCAAATGTATATTATAGTCAAACTCATTATATTTACAACCATCGCAAATAATGGTACGTCCGAGGAACGAAGAATACTGAAGGAATTATCCGAATTATTATGATCGTGAAGATGGTGACAAACTACACCAATTTCGTAATAAATTAAAAATTACAACAAAAAAGAGAAAGAAAAGTTGAAGATTATCGTTCCGCAAACTACCAAAGGAATTATACGAAGGATCGATTACTTCCTTATGATATAAATCGAGATGTAGAGGGTGTTCTTGGAGGGGACACCTACGATGGGTACATAGAGCATCGGTTTCATGAACTTAGAGTAATTGTAATCATTATTTTATACACACATGAATATTGCCTTGAATAAAGTGGCAATACATACTTGAAACATTTTGGTGATATATATATAAATATCATACATGCTTTGAACAATTGCGGTTCAACTTTCATACGTACATTTTCGTGACTATTATAAGGGCTGAAATAGTCATACCCACTTTGGAAACCTTTGGTTTAACATTTATATTTAAACAAACCTATGAACTCACCAACTTTATGTTGACCCTTTTAAGCATGTTTTTCTCAGGTGGATTAGATGCTTGCCTTACTTGATGTGCATTGGAGTCTAAATTGATAAGATTTCATTCATGGATTTCTACTTACATATAAATGATCAAATCTCGTTGTATTGCTTTTAAGCTTTTCATTGTGATGCAACTATGGGACAAATGTTATATCAATTTCAAGAAAATCAACGAGATTACATTTCAAACGACACATTTAGAGGTCATTCTCTTGTATATTGTGCTGTTGTATTATGAAGTAACGCTCCCGGACATATTTCCACTGCGACACATTTTTGGGGGTGTTACACCTGGGCGTTTGATGCCGTCAGGGTTCTCGTGACCCCGTGACAGGTGTCGTGGTGACGGCGTCGTATGTTAATCGTGACGCCGTCTGCACAGTCTGTGAAAACGAAATTTTTGTTTTTGATGAAAAATTTCCTGCACTTGATTCCATAAGTTAATTCCTGTACAAATGGCTGAATAAAACCTGAGATTTAACAATTCAATCATATGACTCGAAGCTGACATGAATTAATCTAAACAATTCATTTAACATGTTTGAATTTGGCTCAAAAGCCGGATAAATTCCCTTACACTTATTGTTGCAAAATACCTTTGATTGAAATTAAGACGAGGTTAAAGACAATACAAAGCATGATTAAAAGATAGTTAAACATAATAAAACAAATAGTAAAGTATTAAAACACACAAGACACTCCTAATTTGCAGAAAAAGTAAATTGGGTTGCCTCCCAAGAAGCGCTTTTCTTTATTAACGAGTCTTGTAGCTAGACTCAAAGTAGCACGCCAAGTGTCGTAAAAGTGGTCCAAGTCGATGATCTTGTTGATCCCACTTGAATAGATCTTGCTTAGCTTGTAAGAAGCTTAGTTGTATTGAATAAATCCAAGACAACTATGGTAGAAACCTTGATTATGAATATCAAAGACTATGTGGAATCTAGTCAATGATACTAAGAAGAATTCTTTATAAAATAGTAACACAAAATCAATGAACAAGACAGATTACCAAACTTTCAGCCTTAATATGAAACAAACACTCTTAATAGTGTTAGGGTTTACAAAACCTTGAAGCTACAAATATCAAAGGTGTACATCTAACATTATGCCCTAGGACCTCCTTTTATATACCAAGGAGTCCTACTAGGCTTACAATACTTTCCTAACTTATCATAATCTTTTCTATAAACAAACGTAATATCTTAAACAAATAATTTATTCATATCTTCTTTACAAATAACTAATACTTATCTTCATAAGTATTCTTGTTCTCTAATCAATCTTTGATCTCATCTATATCTGCATATTCCTTCCAGCAGTAGTAATCACTCAGAAGTTTACTCTAGCAGTACTAACATACACTAGCAGTACTAACTTTTGTACTAACAATAGTAACTACTTAGTGTATTTTCAGTCTTCATCTCTGAGCAGTCTTAACTTCTACTAGCAGCAGTAACTTTATACTAACAATACTAATTATACTAACAGTAGTAACTTTTATACTACCAGTACAAACTACTTAGCATCATTTTCATTAGTATTACCAGCAACACTAAGTTATGCTTGACATCACAAATATATACCTGAGCAGCAATAACTCTAAGAATATCTTGAAGTCTTTTAAACTCAACAATCCTCCCCTAAACTTGATGTTCATCATCTGAATCTTCAAGTTTCATTAAAAGTCTTCACCATCACCAAGAGGATGCATTCAAACACTTCATTGACCTTTTTCATGAGCTTGAGTAGTTGATAACACATCTTATTCCAATGATCAGCTTGAAACTTTTTGTTCAGCATGTTTGTGATTGTTATTGGTGTAAGGGGATATCTTTTCTCAACCAACATAAAGATATGTAGATTTTTAAACCTCACAAAGTGCACTCCACAGTTATCAAACAGCTTTCAAACAGTCACTTTGTACCCTTGTAGATTTCTCCATACTTCACTTTTTATGTCAGGTTTAAACATTACTTTCAAATCATCCCATAACACTCTTTCATAATCCTTCTCTGGCCTTGTATTCTCATGTTTAGCTTTAACCAACTTACATAGGGTCTCCAAGTCTTTTCTATAAATATCCTGAAGCATCTTTATCATTGATGAATACCTTTTTGAGCTTCCATCAGCCCTTATCAATTTAAAGTATCCCACCCTTCCATCTTTATCAATCTTGTATTCAACAATCACTAAAGGCTTAGTAGCTAGAGGTATAACATCAATTGCTACCTCATCATCTTTAACTATCTCAATATGCCTTTTAATCTCTGCCTCCTCTTGATAATCTTTTTCAGCTTCTACATGCTCATCCATCTTTTGCTTCATTTTGTTTTATTTGACGTTCATGATCATCCCTGCTCTTTTAGAACTTTCTTCTGTTCTTGTCTCACTGCTTTTCACCTCCTCTGAATCCATAGGAACAAATGAACTTATCTGTTTGTATGCTTTGTGATACGCTTAAAATATATAATATATAATACGATGGAAAAATTACCAATTTACCCTTGAGGACAAAGGTGAAAAGGAAATTCTTCAAAATATATATAATATAATATAATACGTATCTTAACCGGGAAGTATGATTCCCCGGGTCGTTTCCCCAACGACTTGTGAAATTGAAACTACGCTTGTTGTTCGGACAATGATTTGAATGGGAAACAATAGTTGATTTGATTAACTACTTTTAACAATTAAAATTAACAAGCTCTAACTATTAAGCATGGAAACAAATAACGGGAAATCAAAATTTAACTAAAAACGCAAAACGAGACCCTTAAATGAAGGTCAAAAACCCTAATTTTGCTAAAAATAAACCTAACTTAAATTTTTATTTTTAAATGGACTCTATTTGACTAAAAAGTTAGTTTAAAGAAAACTAGAACAAAATCGGAGTTGAAACGAGCGTTAAAACATGAAAAACGAGAATGAGAACGAATCCCGTTCTTTAGAAAATGAAATTTTGTAATTTAGACCCTACGAAAGCGAAACTAATTTTCCTATGAACTTTAGGATAAAAGAAAATTTTCTAAAAAGATTTTATATTTTTTTTTGATTATTTTCTTTTTTTATGATTTTTAAAGTTTTAATGAAAAATAAATGATAAAAAAAAATACCTAAATGAACTCTAAAAATTCTAGAAAAATGACAAAAAATAGCTTAAACTATTTAAATCCTAGGAAAAATAAGCCCAATGTCACAGCTTATAAAATAAGCCGCGAAATAATCTTTGACAGCTTATAAGGCTTATTGGCCAAAGTTGTCTATAAAGAATTGATTGTGTAGGGTGTTTATGAAATGACCCAAGGCACTTTCGGTAAGGAGTGGGAGTGTGTGTGTTTATAATAGGTTGAGGTGTTGAGGTCGGGAGTTCGAGCCTTGCTCACCCCTGACTTCCACTTCCCTTTTTTTAGTTTTTTATGAAAAACTTAAAGAACAAAAGTTGTTTAGGACAACTTTTTAAGCAACTTTAATAAAGATGCTATAAGCTGAAACTCAAAAATAAGCTCTTAAAGAGCTTATGAAAAAGCTGTTTTCAGTAAGTGAGCTTTTGAGCTCTAAAAGGCTTATGTATCACTAATGGCTTACACACATTCATTTTATAAGCTCATTTTAAAAACAATAGCTGTTTTTATTAGAAAGGCTTATGATGTGGAGAATTCTTCTTTTTGATAAGCTAATAATCCAAATAACACATTTAACTATCTAAATTCTATGATCAAGGAGGCAAACACAGCAAAGAAAACTTAAAGCTTAAAAACTTAATAAGCTAAAAACCTTAATAAGCTATTTCAGATTCTAAGCTTTGGAAAACTTATCTATCTACTTATATGCTATGAATTCCAATTATAAAAAAAGATATTTAAAGCTATGAAATTCAAATTAAGAACTAAGTTTAGGTACTTATGTTTTGGATTTTTGAGATTTTTGATGAAATTTAAAGCTAAACTAACCTAAGAGTTTAAGCTAGCAATGAAAAACAAGCCTTAAACTAACTTATCCTATGTCTAAACTATAAGCTTACTTAAATTTAGAAGCTAAATCCTAATTTGAGCTAGCGTGTATTGGAAAATGAAAAGGTAGAGCTGTTGTTTTAACAGCAGTTACTAATGCTAAGTAGTGACAAAATGGGCAAAACCAAAACACTGATCTGCAGGTGTCCTTAAGGATAACCTGCACTAGACACTCCTATTGAGTATCTAAGAGCACCTAGCAAACAAATTCCAAGCCTAGGAAGGCTTGGATCAAACTTTAACAAATTAAGTGAATGGGCAAAAATCCCCTGGTGCAGGAACAAATAGTTTAAACGTTAAAATGATATTAAGCTTAATCTAATCCTATAAACCTGTTTAAAACTTAATCAAATATGAAGATCAAACTAACCAAATTAAATGGCACAATTCAGTTTTACTTTAAGAACTCAAACTGCATTAATCCAAACCCCCCATTAACTAAGACAGATTGCATTTTAGCTTTATGTATCTTAGTCCTTAATTATGAACCTTACTACCAGATAGCTATAAAGCTTTTATAACTAACATAGTGGGCTTATTTTAAAAAACTTAGATAAGCTATAACTTATGTTACAAATTACTCTAATATTTTTGGTTTTTTAGTGATTTTATGACAAGTTAAAAAAATAAACTATGATCTAAACTATAAAAGCTAAAAGCAGATTAAAGTGCATGATTATTAAGCTTGTCTAAACAGTAATAAGCACAAATAAGCAATAGATAAGCAGATTAGCAGAACTAATAAGCTACTTAAGCAGTTTTAAGCTAGAACTTAAAGAACAAAGGAATTAAATGAAAACTTACAAAATGCTTCAGCTAAACAGAAGCTAATTGCTCAAATGAGCTTATCAACAGCTCTGGCTTATCCTAAGATAAGCCAGAAATAGTCCATATGAGCCCTTCCTTAATTGGCTCATCTTCCAAAATCCAAATAGCCAAGGTTTTGATTTGAATGGGAAACAATAGTTGATTTGATTAACTACTTTTAACAATTAAAATTAACAAGCTCTAACTATTAAGCATGAAAACAAATAACGGGAAATCAAAATTTAACTAAAAACGCAAAACGAGACCCTTAAATGAAGGTCAAAAACCCTAATTTTGCTAAAAATAAACCTAACTTAAATTTTTCTTTTTAAATGGACTCTATTTGACTAAAAAGTAAGTTTAAAGAAAACTAGAACAAAAACGGAGTTGAAACGAGCGTTAAAACACGAAAAACGAGAATGAGAACGAATCTCGTTCTTTAGAAAATGAAATTTTGTAATTTAGACCCTACGAAAGCGAAACTAATTTTCCTATGAACTTTAGGATAAAAGAAAATTTTCTAAAAAAGATTTATATTTTTTTGATTATTTTTCTATTTTTTATGATTTTTTAAAGTTTTAAATGAAAATAAATGATAAAAAATACTAAATGAACTCTAAAAATTCTAGAAAAATGACAAAAAATAGCTTAAACTATTTAAATCCTAGGAAAAATAAGCCCAATGTCACAGCTTATAAAATAAGCCGCGAAATAAGCTTTGACAGCTTATAAGGCTTATTGGCCAAAGTTGTCTATAAAGAATTGATTGTGTCAGGGTCTTATGAAAAAGACCCAAGGGCACAGCGGTAAGGAGTGGGAGTGTGTGTGTTTATAATAGGTTGAGGTGTTGAGGTCGGGGGTTCGAGCCTTGCTCACCCCCGACTTCCACTTCCCTTTTTTTGGTTTTTTATGAAAAACTTAAAGAACAAAAGTTGTTTAGGACAACTTTTTAAGCAACTTTAATAAAGATGCTATAAGCTAAAACTCAAAAATAAGCTCTTAAAGAGCTTATGAAAAAGCTATTTTCAGTAAGTGAGCTTTTGAGCTCTAAAAGGCTATGATTCACTAAAAGGCTTACACACCATTCATTATAAGCTCAATTTTAAAAACAAAAGCTGTTTAAGAAAGCTTATGATGTGGAGAATCTACTTTTGATAAGCTAATAATCCAAATAACACATTTAACTATCTAAATTCTATGATTTGGACGGCAATTCAGCAAAGAACTTAAAGCTTAAAACTTATAAAGGGGTGCTAAAAACCGTATAATAGGTATTTCAGTGAGTCTAAGCTTTTGAAAACTTATCTATCTACTTATATGCTATGAATTCCAATTATAAAAACAGATATTTAACGCTATAAAATTCAAATTAAGAAACTAAGTCTAGATACTACTGTTTTTGGATTTTTGAGGATTTTTGATGAAATTTAAAGCTAAACTAACCTAAGAGTTTAGCTAGCAATGAAAAAACAAGCCTTAACTATTTCCTATGTCTAAAAACTATAAGCTTACTTAAATTTAGAAGCTAAATCCTAATTTAAGCTAGCTTAAATGCAAATGAAAAGGTAAGCAGTAGTAACAGCAGTTACTACTGCTAATGTAGTTGACAAAATGGGCAAAACACAGATGCAGGTGTCCTTAAGGGACAACCCTGCACTAGACACTCCTATTGAGTATCTAAGAGCACCTAGCAAACAAATTCCAAGCCTAGGAAGGCTTGGATCAAAACTTTAATCAAAATTAACGTGAAATGGGCAAAAACCCCTGTTGGCTAGGAAAAATAGTTTTAAACGTTAAAATGATATTAAGCTTAATCTAATCCTATAAACCTGTTTAAAACTTAATCAAATGTGAAGATCAAACTAACCAAATTAAATGGCACAATTCAGTTTTACTTTAAGAAGTCAAAGTGCATTAATCCAAACCCCCCATTAACTAAGACAGATTTCATTTTAGCTTATGAATCTAAGTTCTAATTATTGAAACCTTAATACCAGATAGCTAAAAGCTTATAACTAACCTAGTGGGCTTATTTTAACAACTAGATAAGCTAGAATTTAAGATCTACAAATTACTCTAATATTTTTGGTTTTTAGTGATTTTATGACAAGTTAAAAAAATAAACTATGATCTAAACTATAAAAGCTAAAATCAGATTAAGTGATGTTTTAATTAAGCTTGTCTAAACAGTAATAAGCAAGATAAGCAATAGATAAGCAGATTAGCAGAACTAATAAGTTACTTAAGCAGTTTTAAGCTAGAATTTAAAGAACAAAGGAATTAAACGAACTTACAAAATGCTTCAGCTAAACAGATACACCCATACACTGAACACTATTTCGCCACACCAAATCCAAGCTAATGCTCAAAAGAGCCTTATCAACAGCTCTGGATTATCCTGTATGTTAAGCCAGAAAGAGTCCATATGAGCCCTTCCTTAATTGGCTCATCTTCCAAAATCCAAATAGCCAAGGTTTTAAGCTGATTTTAAAGTTAAAGTAGATTAAATGACTATTTAAGCTCAATCACAAGCTTATAGACTTGTGAGAGCTTATAAGAGCTTATGGATCCTTACCTATCATAGAGCTTTATAGAGCTTTTGACAATTTATTAAGAAAACTTAAATTCCATTAACTAAAAAACTTGATTACATTACTTGAAAAGAGAATTACAAACGTTTAAATGAAAATTACATTTACTTGAAACTTAAATCTTAAGCTAAATTACCTAAAAAATCCAAAAGCTAAAAACTAGAAAAAGATAAAAGATACTCTGTGTGAGGAGTGAAGGGCTATTTATAGCCATCTTCTGAATCTTCTAGGCCTCTTGGGGTAGATATGGCTTCTCCAATCTGGTCCGTACATTCTCTCAGTGATTGGAAGAGCAATCTTAGTCGTTGGATCACATCTTATCTCACACGGAAATACCAGCTTGGCAATCCGTGATTGAGACAGCTTATGCTTCTTTTGAGAGTGTAACAAGTGTAAATTGCCATTTTCTTTGTGCTTCCTTCAATCAAGATGTGCTTTCCTTTCTTGGGTTTTAGCATATGAGAGCTTGAATTGACGTTTGTTGTTGCCAAGGTGTAACTTTAACACCTGAATTGTCCTTTTTGGCCCTCAATTGGTAAAATCCCTTTGATTTGACCCTGGGTGAAAAGGGTAGAAGACGGGTGAACAGTGGTAAAACCACTTTTCCCGCTCGTTTTTACTTATAAGGGGTTGTTTGATTTGTTTGACCCGGGTTTGACTTGGGTTTATTTTATAAAAGGGATGGGCCGGGTATTGTGGATTTGGGCCCGGGTTGTGGAGTGGTTTTTGTGCTATAAAGAAATAACGGGTGTTAACTTTTTAAGTTATAAATGCGCGATTCTCTACGGCGCGCGCGCTTGGTTATTATTAAAAAAGTTTACACGTTAGTTTTTAGGGATTATTTTTGTTAACTTCGAGGGACGGGTTTGGTATTTTATGAAATTTTTTTGTCTTGTTGGTGTACTTTGGTCTTTAGTTGATAGAGTTGACTTTTTGACTTTGATAGCTTCCTCCCGGCTTTTTGTGTGCTCTTCCGTTCTTGTGTTCGTGTTTGCCCGGTTTTTGACCGTTTTCTTGGGATTTTTGCTTTATCCGTACCTACACAATAAGAAAGACAAAACAAGCAATATACAAGCCTTTTATGCACAGTTTTGGTCTTTTAAGGGTCTATTTTGATATAAAATGGATATGTGTTTTTACACATATCAAAATTCCCCAAACTAAACGATTGCGTGTCCTCACGCAATATTATATGCCTTATAACCAAATACTTCAAAATTTCCCAAAACTAAACCTTTGAAAAGTAGCAAAGATGTTTGTGGAGAAATTAAGAAATCACAAGTTATAAAACACCCCTATTTCCCTCTTTTTCATTTTTTTAATATTATTTTGACTTTCGTTATTTCCATAACTATTAGGGATCATAGAACAAGATGCATTTCGAATCCGAGAATGCCCCAAAAAGGATAAATTCATCGTTCCCGACTTTTCACTTATCCAAACCAAGCTTAAAACAAAATCACAGTTAAATATCAGTAAGGATGCTAACACTACTCATATTTGCAACTTGTGAATCCTTCTCCCGAAATATATTATATCTTAGTGAGTGTGCTTATCTTGAATTTCAACCATGGATCAACTTTTTGCAACATAATATGCTTTACGTTCCACCTTAGAATAATGAGTTTAAGGCGAGATCATCCCATGTAGCGACTTTCGTTTCTCGGACATCCAACCTTGCGTCGAAGTGACTAGGCTTTTACCACCCCACAGAGACTAGGATCGGGGACCACGGACCTAGGTCCCCTCCCCCTCCCAAACAAAAGACCCTCCTCCCAGGTTTCCCGGATATTCATAGCTTATAAAATAGAGTAGTCAAAGTGCAAAAGCATATTTGAATTTAACAAAAAGAAATCAATTTATTAATTCACACTTAATTATTTAGATATTCATGCAACTATAACCCTCGACCTTTTAGAAGGCTGCAACATCGGTTGTGAGCCGGCAAGATGCAGCAAACTTTTATCAGTCTCGGATCTTTATTCTTACTATGGGCTTTCTTTAGAAGACTACCACATCGGTTATGAGCCGGCAAGAGGTAGTAAACTTTTATCAGCCCACAGCTTTTATATTTATATTTTTATCATTTTTAACTTTACACATTTTTTTTATTTTTTTTTTTTTTAATTTATAGAAGACTTCTTTTTGAAAAATTCAAGTATAAATTTGAACTAAGACTAAAATTTTTGCTATATATTACATAAAAATTGTTGATTTAAGTTTAATCTCCAAAAACAACACGTATATTAATCCGGTTAAGAGCTTATGGGAGAAAAAGAAACAAGTTACATACATGAGCTCTTAAGATTTCCAAATAATCCTTGTTTAGCATCCTACTCATACTTAACTCTATCATTTTTTTCTAAAGCGCAAATCTAGCGATCGCTTAGTTTAAAAGTTAAGGAACAAGCTAGAGCTCAACACGCTCGATCGGGTCAAAATTTACTCTTATTCTTACCCAGCAAGAAAGTCAAAATTGTGACAAAAATACTTATTATATTTTTTATATTTTTTCACAAATAAAACTTAAAAATATAAAAAAATTGAAATTTTTGCTATTTTTGCGGGAAAACGGGGTACGTGAGAACAAAACAATAAGTAGGTAACATCAAATCGATCGATTCCCTCCCCAAACTAAAACGAATATTGTCTCATTGTTTTTTAGGGGGTCTCTACGCAAATCTAAGCCGTTTATTAATTATGCAAAGATAAACGTGAATCGATAAGATGAAAGGATATTGGATTTCCCCAAACTAATGGCAAGCAAAGGCTAGGAAGCTCGAGTGGACCGGGACAAAACACCGAACACGAGAGTCTTCAGAAAAGTTGGGTCTATCCTGCAAACAATCACAAGTACAAACAACAAACACAAAGAACGGAAGAGTACAAGCCTCCTCACAACACATTAGAAACTAAAAATAGAAAATGGATAAGCATGGGGTGCCTCCCACGAAGCGCTTTGTTTTTGGTAACAGAGTCACATAGCTTGACTCGATCCCTGAATTCATTCGTCCTTAGGGAGAGCAAATGGAACTGGCTTAAGAGAAAAATGAAAAGTAGATATGCCGGGGTCAAAAACGAGGTCCTCACTCCCGAAAGAGAGAATAACAGGAGAATCCTCGGGGTAGGTAAAAAATAGGAGAAAAGTCCAAATGACAAATGTGAAGAAATTGACATCTTCAACATTTAAGGATAAAACAATTTCCCCTTGGTTAAATCTATCATCTTTCAATGGCCGTTATCGGGATTAAAATTTAAGCAAACATCGGTGGTTCCGGTGAGAGGACGAGGAGAGACGGTGTTGTCTTGATGTTCATGGTTATTAATGTAATCATAATCTTCATTTTCGGAATCATCATTATCAACAATGGTAGAATTTATATCATCTGGAACGAGGAATATATGGATCTCTTCTTGAACGGGGGTCACTATTCCTCAAATAGGGGGATTGAGACTTGGCTCTCTGAACATTTTTCCTGTGACGGGAAGTTGAAATTCACTTAAAGCAAAGTCATACGGACCTAAGATATTCCTCTTGCTCTATAGCAATCCTCGAGAAGTGTCAATAGTTACGGCGAACTCATGGTGTAGAGGATCATTCCCTTGGAGGAAAAAGTAATCGTCGTATTATGATGGATTCATCTTGGTTTTGGTTTATGATGGAAATCACTTTCGGGAGCGACGATTATGGGTGGTTATCACTAAGCAGATTCTCAAGAAAAATTAACGTCTCTTCTGAATCGGAAATAACTTCCTCAAAATTAAAAGAAATTCATGGCTAGAAAAAAGCAGACCGGGAAGTTGAAATCTCACAAAGCAAAGTCATACGACTAAGATTTTCCTCATGCTCTCTAGCAATCCTCGAAGGAAGTGTCAAAAGTTCACCGGCGAACTCATGGTGAAGAGGATAATTCTGCTTTGACCCCCCCCCCCCCCCGCCCCCCCCCCCCTCAGGAAAATAGTAATCGAAGTATTATGGATGGATTTTCATCTTGTTTGGTTTTTGATCGGATATCACTTCGGGAGCAAGATTATGGGTTGGTAATATTCCCCCTAAGCAGATTCTCAAGAAAATATTACGTTCTCCTTCTCGATTAGAAAATAACCTTCCACAAATTAAAAGAAAACTTCCATGGCTACAAAAGCATCGATTTCATCAATGTCGTCTTCTGGAGCGAAACTCTCAACCTTATTGGTTAAAGGTGTGTTAAGTAAAACTGGCGCATCGGAATTTCAAATGTTGGAGTTCTCATTTTCAACATCTTTATCTTTCTCGTTAAAGAGAGGATTTTTGTTACTGGAGTTGAAAGGTACATCATCAATTTCGAAATGATGGTTTGAATAAACTTAAGATTTTCTTCATGTGAACACCTTTTGTTAAGATGATGAGTTCATCGATGAGGAATCTCCTCAAGATTATCATAGTCTTTACCGGAGAAGAACTGGAGGAAGTGCATCGGAATGATAGTGGTACTGCCAATAAAATGGCTCATCTTTGAAAATCAATGATTGAAATGCTATCGAGCAATTGCTTATTCTTGCTTTTCTCAGATTTTTCAGCATAAAAGACAAGTTCATCGCTTCCTACTCTTAAAGTTAATTTTTTGCCATCATCATATATCAATGGTAGCTTTTGGGCGTGCGAAGGAAAGGTCTTCCTAAAATAATAGGCACTCTCGGGTCTGGTTCAAAATTAACCATAACAAAATCAGCAAGAAAAGTAAAACCATCAACTCTAACTACAACATCCTCAGCTATACCTATTGGGTGCGTAACGGAACAGTTACCAAGCTTGAGTGTCATTCGGGTGGGCTTCAAAGCCCCAAGCCCAAGTTGCTAGTAGATAGAATGAGGCAAAAGATTTATGCTAGCTTCGGAATCGGCTAAAGCATTAGTCCTATCAAGTTCTTGTAGAGCACACGGGATAAGAAATTTTCCGGGATCTTCGAGTTTCTCGGGAACTTTGTTCAAGATGATGGCAGAACATTCAGCATTTACGGTTGTGATGGCGATTTCCTCAAGTTTCTCTTTGTTTCTTAATAAAGTGCTTAACCATTTGTTGAATTTTGGCATTTCGATGAGAGCATCTTTTAAACCAATTTCTAAACGGAGTTGTTTAAACAACTTCATAAACCTGCTCTGCTGAGCACTGGGTGTATCTTTCTCTCTCACTTTCATCCTCTCGGGGTATGGAAGTTTAGGCTGATATGAATTATGCTCTGGAGAATTAGGCTCTTGAACAGTTTTCTTAGCCTTTGGTTTTGGAATTTCAATAAAAATGGAATCATGATCCTCCGGAGGTGGGACTTGTGCGGTATTTTCTAAACTGGATTTTTGCACTTTGTCCATTGACGTCTCTGGGTTTTGTTCGGGTTCCTTTAGAGGAGTAGAAACAACGGGTGTAGGAACAAGAGGAGTCGAAGGTCCTTCACAAGTTTTACCACTTCGTGTGGTGATAGCATTGACATGCTCACGAGGGTTAGTTACGGTTTGACTTGGAAGAGTACCTGAATTTGAAGATGAAGCGGTGTTGGAAGTTATGAACTTAGAAAGCATTTCCGTTAAATTTGTCATCTGGTTTTGTAAACCTTGGCCTTGATTTTGCATATTCCGTAACACAGCATCATTAGCCTTGACATAATTCTCAAAATCGGTCTTTGAAACGCCTTGCATTTGTTGAGTAGGAGCTTGATAAACTGGTGGTTGATTAGTTGGAGGTTGGTAAACTTGTCCTTGGTTGAAGTTACTTCCACGGTTTTGATTGAAATTGGTTCCTCGATTTTGGTTGAAATTATTTCCTTGATTCTGATTGAAACGGTTTTGATTGTTTTGAATCGGAGGAAAACCAAGAGGTCAAATTTGATTTGAAACCATTGGAGGTCTAGAATTGGAATTTCCTTGATTAAAATTGGCTGCAGCAGCTTGTGAAACGTACTCTTGAATGTTGTCTTGATAAACAGTTTTCCTTCGTGGCCTGGACATTTTTTATAAGAGTGAGCACCTCCACAAGTTACACAACTCTGCTCGAACTCTTTACGGTTGCGGGATCTTGGGCAATTTTCGTTTGTCGGATATGGCATTAGTCTTCATCATATCTTAAGTTCAGAAACTTCGGTTGTAGAGCTCAGAACATCTGCGTGAAATTCTTGGAGTAGATGTATTCGAACTCCACTTTGGAACGACTGCCTTGTTTCCGTGAATTTTCGAACCTTGGATTTTACTCTTGATAATTTCAAGCATTCAGAGGCATCATATCCAAAACAAGTTCTCCACCCGCAGCAGAATTCAATGAAATCTTGATCACTTAGCATTCATAGCATTGGTAAAAATCGTATCCAATTGATGTAATTCAGTAAATACCCGTGGATTGTGGACTTGCTCGAGAAGGTCATTAAATCGATCCCAAGCCTCATAAAACGATTCGTCAAATCTTTGTTGAAATCTCGTGATTTCGTTACGAAGATTTGTCGTTTTTGAAGGAGGAAAGAATTGATTGATGAATTTTGAAACAAGATCATCCTATGTCAAAATTGATCGAGGAGGTTCTTTTTCTAGCCAAATCCGGGCTGAACCTTCAAGAGAAAATGGAAAAAGCATAACTTAATTTGACATGCTCGGAATATCATGGGAGGAATCTCCATTTGTTGAAGTAATCTTATTGAAAAATAACGGATGTGAGCATGTGGATCCTCTTTATCATGTCCGAAAAACTGTTTGTTTTGAACAAGATTGATCAAAACCATGCTTAACTCAAAGTTTAGCATTGATTTCGGATTTACAATTGCATCTTGTACCCCTCGGTGGGTGCTTGGAGCAATTGCGCCATAGTCCGGTTATCAGCCATCGGAAATAACAGAGGATTAACAAAAGGTTCTTCTAAATGAAAAGGTTGAACAACAGCCGGTTGGCTTTGTTGACGGCCAACGGTTTCGGCTTGCGAGAACGATGTAAGTGCTCTATGCACAAAGTAGAAAAAGAAATAAAAAGATAAACAAAAAATTACACTAATTTTATTTATTTATTTATTTATTTTTTTCAATTTATTAACAATCTATTTTAAACGGATAAACGAAAGACAACTTAAAACAAGTAATCAAATTTACTTCATGGTAGCTCTTAAAATTTTTACTTTTTAAGGTGAGCCGTATTTCGTAAATGACACAAATGACAAGTTTTTAAATCTTTGATTCGTAGATGGGAACTTATTAGATAATACCTCAATGAAAGGCATTATTGTTGGTGTTCTTTTACCAACTTTGTTTATTTTTTAAATTGAAAGAGCAAATATTTTTGTATTTTTGTGTTTAATCTTCTATTTATACTAAAAAGAATAGAAAAATATTTTTTACTGTTTAATTTTTATAATTTTTTTTTATTTTTTTTAACAAAACTTTCAAAAATGAAAGGGTCTTCAAATTAATATCAACAAACTTCAAACGATAGAATCTTAATCACAAATCCCCGGCAACGGCGCCAAAAATTCGATACGGATTAATAATATATAAGATATAATACGGATGGAAATTTTACCAATTTACACTTTGAGGACAAAGGTGAAAAAGGAAATTTTCAAAATATATATATACTTATAATATATACGTATCTTAACCGGGAAGTATGATTCCCCGGAGTCGGTTTCCCCAACGACTTGTGATAATTGAAAGCTAAGCTTGTTGTTTCTTTTTTTTTTTTTTTTTTTTATTTTTTTTTTTTTTTTTTTTTTTTTTTTTTTTTTTTTTTTTTTTTTTTTTTTTTTTTTTTTTTTTTTTTCTTTTTGTTTTTTTTTTTTTTTTTTCTTTTTTTTTTTTAGGACAATGATTGAATGGGATACTTTAGTTGATTTGATTAACTACTTTTAACAATTAAAATTACAAGCTCTAATAATTAAGCATGTTAAACAGATAACGGAGAAAATCAAAATTTATCTTATAACGCAATATCGAAGACCCTTTAAATGAAGTCAAAACCCTTATTTTTGCTAAAAAATAAACTAATTATAATTTTTCTTTTTAAATGGACTATAGTGACTAAAAGTATGTTTAAAGAAAACTAGAACAAAACGGGTAGTTGATAACACGAGCGGTTAAAACACGAAAAACTGAGAATGAGAAACGAATCTCGTTCTTTAATAAATTGAAATTTTGTAATTTTGACCCTACGAAAGCGAAACTATTTTCTATGAACTTTAGGATAAAAGAAAATTTTCTAAAAAAGATTTATATTTTTTTGATTATTTTTCTATTTTTTATGATTTTTTTAAGTTTTAAATGAAAATAAATGATTAAAAATACTAAATTAACTCTAAAAATTCTAGAAAATGACATAAAATAGCTTAAACTATATAAATCCTAGGAAAATAAGCCCGATGTCACAGCTTTATATTAATAAGCCGCGAAATAATCTTTGACAGCTTATAAGGCTTATTGGCCAAAGTTGTCTATAAAGAATTGATTGTGTCAGGGTCTTATGAAAAAGACCCAAGGGCACAGCGGTAAGGAGTGGGAGTGTGTGTGTTTATAATAGGTTGAGGTGTTGAGGTCGGGGGTTCGAGCCTTGCTCACCCCCGACTTCCACTTCCCTTTTTTTGGTTTTTTATGAAAAACTTAAAGAACAAAAGTTGTTTAGGACAACTTTTTAAACAACTTTAATAAAGATGCTATAAGCTGAAACTCAAAAATAAAGCTCTTAAAGAGGCTATGGAAAAGAAAAACTGTTTTCAGTTAAAGTGAGCTTTGAGTCTTAAAAAGGCTTTGATTCACTAAAAGGCTTGCACACAACTTCTTTTAAGCTCAATTTTAAAAACAAAAGCTGTTTAAGAAAGCTTATGATGTGGAGAATCTACTTTTGATAAGCTAATAATCCAAATAACACATTTAACTATCTAAATTCTATGATCTAGGAGGCAAACTCAGCAAAGAAAACTTAAAGCTTAAAAACTTAATAAGCTAAAAACCTTAATAAGCTATTTCAGATTCTAAGCTTTTGAAAACTTATCTATCTACTTATATGCTATGAATTCCAATTATAAAAACAGATATTGTAAAGCTATGAAATTCAATTAAGAAAATAGTCTAGATACTACAGTTTTTGGATTTTTGAGGATTTTTACTGAAATTTAAGGCATAAACTAACCTAAAGAGTTAAGCAGAAATGAAAACAAGCTTTAAATCTAACTTATCCTATGCGATAAACTAATAAGCTTACTAAATTTTGAAGCTTAAATTCTAATTTGAGCTGCATTAAATGCATAGGAATAGGTAAGCAGTAGTAACAGCAGTTACTACTGCTGATGCAGTTGACAAAATGGGCAAAACACAAATGCAGGTGTCCTTAAGGGACAACCCTGCACTAGACACTCCTATTGAGTATATAAGAGCACCTAGCAAACAAATTCCAAGCCTAGGAAGGCTTGGATCAAATTTTAACAAACTAAGTGAAAGGGCAAAAATCCCCTGGTGCAGGAACAAATAGTTTAAACCTTAAAATGATATTAAGCTTAATCTAATCCTACAAACCTGCTCAAAACTTAATCAAATGTGAAGATCAAACTAACCAAATTAAATGGCACAATTCAGTTTGACTTTAAGAAGTCAAACTGCATTAATCCAAACACCCCTTTAACTAAGACACATTTCATTTTGGATTATGAATCTAAGTTCTAATTATTGAAACCTTAATACCAGATAGCTAGAAGCTTATAACTAACCTAGTGAGCTTATTTTAAGAACTAGATAAGCTAGAATTTAAGATCTACAAATTACTCTAATATTTTTGGTTTTTTAGTGATTTTATGACAAGTTAAAAAAATAAACTATGATCTAAACTATAAAAGCTAAAAACAGATTAAAGTGTCATACCCCGCCAAGGCGGAAACGCGAGGCGTAAACAAGAATGGATATCATCACAACACATGGTGTCTCTATAGAGAATACTAAAATGAAAGCTAAAGTAAAGCAAAGACACATAGTGTCATAACAATACCCAAAACCTAACCAAAAATCCAAAAGGCGTCTTTATCGGTGGAACAAAAGTTCTTGCCAATAGAAAGACATGCAACAATTATCCAACTTCAACAATGAAAAATTCAAGACAAGATTAAAAATCTTCATGAACATCCTATGGTCTCTTACTAGCCACTTCTTTGAATCTTATTTCCATCATGCTCACCTGCTGAAAAATGATTGCTATAAAACGTCAACACAAAGGTTCGTGAGAGTCATAGTTTCAAGACTCACATTGTTATATTTTCGAAATCATTTACTGCGATTAATCAAAACAATATATGAACACTTATGACTATCAATGTATCCACATACTGGGTTGGAAGTAACCCACGATCCATTTTAACACTGGGTTGGAACGTTACGCCACGATCTCCATTACAACAATTGGGAAGAACGTACCCACGATCCATATGGTCACTTAACGCACCTAAAAAGTACTACCAGCTGAACTCTATACTTAGGCCTGGACCACAAATCAGGTGAGTTATTATTTCAACCCTTAAGGTGGGTTGAGTTGAGTTAGTAAAAGACCACTCCCAAACCGTAACTAATCACTAACTACTCCATAATTGATCACTATGCATGGAGCGTATCACACAAATCAGTCTTCAGTTGGTGGATGTTGAGTAGTAAGACCATCCCAACCGAAACAAATCACAGAGCAATAAATGTAGCAATATAATCCACAGTAATTTAAAACAGTTTAACACATGATCATTTTAACACAATAAAACTTAGAAAAATGGGCTATGAAACTCACCTGAAGCTTAGCTTTCAAAAAAATCCAATCAAAACTTCATATATCTCTCGAACAATTCTTAACAAATTAAGCACATTATTGTACCATTCAATTAGGCATTCAACCCAATTGATTTAACTCAAAAAATTATGGATGGATACCTAGGCTATCTAGATTAGTCCTATAATTATTAAAAACCTTTACCCATTCTTACATTTTTAATTTCTACTTTAATGCTTCTCTTTAATACTTGAAATTTTACTTCACTTGTTTACGTGCCCTAAACGCACTACTTAAACACTCCCATAAATTCAAACAAATTCAACCATACTACATATATGTCCTATGAACCTAATTATAGCTATCCAAGTCACTACCATTTTTATAATACCCCTTAGAAATTCATTAATCCAAAGTGTTTAAAATTCGTCCAGAATCTGACCTTCTAAAAGTATGACATTAATTACCCAACTTAGACCCCACTATGACCTTAGCTAAAATTCAGAGGTCACACACAATATATGAACTAACTTCCACGAGACTTAGAGCCTCTAACTCAGTGTATAAGTATTTTTAGAAAATTCAAAACCAAAACTAAAATTCGTCACTATTTTACACACTGATTTTGTAATGACCATTTGACCCACTTCCCGACCATAAAAACTTATGAGGCCGACTTTTATAGAAAGTAGACTCTCTGCGTTTATCTCTAGTATGTTGTAAATTATTTATTTGATCTTTTATGACCGAGTTATGCCCGTTACAAAACTGCCTAACTTTCTGCAGTGAATTAAACACCTAAATCCAGTGATCTAAGCCCTAACGCATGCTCATATCGCTAATCTAATTAATCTAATGATTAAGCTAACATCATAATATCATAAAATTTCTGGAAATTAAATGCCCTAATTTATAAAACTAAATTTAAACCTTAATCCATCATAACTAAGTTACTAGTAAAATAAACGAACTAGAATTAAAAGATCGGATCGTACCTTAAGATTAAACCAAGAAAAATTTCGTCTTCTCTTTTCTCCTTCTTATGGCCGGTCGACTTGTGGTATGGGGAGGGTTAGGGATTCTAGGTTTAGTATATATAGGCACCTAGGTAGAATTATAGTTTAAGTCTAATTAGGTTTTAGATTAGGATTAGGATTTCTTTTTCTTTTCTTTTTCCTTTTTTCTTTTTTTCCTAAACTCGGCCGAATACCCCTTTATCTCTTTTTTTTATTTTTTTATTTTATTTTATTAATTATATATTTATTTATATTTCCTTTAATTTTTATAAAAATCTTAATTAATTTGACTATACCTTTTTGCATAAACGCAGTTTACTACCTTTCTAAAAATAACTTTTCATTTCCAACCTAACTTTCTAAAAATAGAAATTTTACATTTTCTTAATCTAACACTTAAACGCTAAACCTATCTTAGATAACTAACACAAAATACGTATACGTATATATTTACTTACACAATTAACTTGCAAACGCTCAATTATCAAAAATTCATTTCCTTGTCATTAAAAATGAACGAAATGAACTCAACAAATTTCCCATCATTCTAATCTTATTGAGATGATCACACTCAATAGATTGATTACCAATACCTCATAAACACATATAAACACATAGAATCACATAAACCATACTTTGCAATAGACACATAAGTCAACACTAACGGTTTGACTAACCTGCTTAAGTCATGGTTGTCACATTATCCCCTCCTTAGAAGAAATCTCGTCCCGAGATTTAACTAGCCAATGAATCAGCACGATCAGCAAACAACTGAGGATACTTAAACTTTATATAATCCTCGCGTTCCCAAGTAAACTCATCCTCCCCCACTCCTTGGATTTCCAACGAACCTTTACTTTAGATAATCTTTCTACGCTTTCAAAACTCTTAGCTTCTCTATCCATATCTCTAACGGGTTTCCTAACAAACCGAAGAGTTTTGTCAAACTTTATTTTATCTAATGGCCACATGTAAATTAGCATCTGCCTAACAATTCTTCAAGTTTGACAAGTGAAACGTATAATGACCTACTTAATTCTCTAGGCCAAATCTCATCGATAAGCCACAAGAACGATCCTTTTAAGCATCTCATATGGTCCTACATTTCTTTGGATACTCCATAAAGTACTCATATCGTTTGCTAACTTTCCCTTTTTCCCAAAACGTATTACACCCTTCCAAGGTGATACCTTTAACATCACTCGATCTCCTACTTCGAATTTCAATGGTTTGCGTCTATTATCAGCATAGCTCTTTTGACGATCTTGCTGCTTTGAGCTTTTCCTTTATCATCACGACTTTATCAATCGTTTCTTGAATTAATTCAGGTCCAATCAAACTACTTTCTCCAATCTCAGCCCATAAAACAGGCGACCTACACTTCCTTCCATACAAGGCTTCAAACGGAGCACATTTTATACTTCGAAATGATAGCTCATTATTTAAGAAACTCTGCCAAATGTTTAGAGGAAATTCCACAGCTACTACCAAAATCAATTACACACGCCCTCAACATATCTTCTAGGGTCTGAATCGTACGCTCACTTTGTCCATCCGTTTGGGGATGATAAGCCGTACTCATATCCAACCTCGTTCCTAATGCTTTTTGCACAGTCTGCCAGCAATGCGACGTAAATCGTCCATCTCTATCCTCGAATATATCGACACTTAAAATCCGATGTTCGAGACTATTTCATCGACATAGTTCTTTGCAAATCTCTCAGTTCGATAGTCCTTACCTTATAGCTAGGAAATGAGCTGACTTAGTCAGTCTATCGACTATAACCCAAATCGTGTCATTTCCACTTTTTGACCTAGGTAACTTTGTGATAAAATCCATAGTGATCTTATCCCACTTCCATTCAGGTATCTCAGGTTGTTGAAGCAAACCCGAAGGCCTTTGATGCTCAGCCTTTACCTTTGAACATGTCAAACACTTACTAACATAAGTAGCAATATCTCTCTTCATTCCCGGCTTCATAACTATCTCGGAGGTCATAGTACATCTTATCAGCTCTCGGATGCACATAATACTTAGTCTTGTGAGCTTCGTCCATAATTATCGTTCTCACGTCTCCTATCAATGGAACCCATATACGGTCCATAAAATACAAACTCTCACCTTCCTTCTTTTCCATCTGCTGATCTAAACCATGCAGATTCTCCATAAGTATATTCTCTTGCCTAAGCGCCTCGCTTTGGGCTACCTGTATCCTTTCTCTCATTCCAATTTGAACAGTCATTGCCAGGGCCCTTACACGCCTAGGTTTCAACCGCTCCTTCCTACTAAGTGCATCAGCCACAACATTCGCCTTACCAGGATGGTAACGAATCTCGCACTCATAATCACTAAACAACTCAATCCATCTCCTCTGACGCATATTCAGCTCTTTCTGATCAAAAATGTGTTGAAGACTTTTGTGATCGGTATAGATAACACTCTTAGTACCATACAGATAATGCCTCCAAGTCTTAAGAGCAAATACAACCGCTCCCAACTCTAAATCATGCGTCGTGTAATTCTTCTCATGGATTTTCAGCTGCCTCGATGCATAGGCAATAACTTTGCCTCTTTGCATGAGTACACAACCTAATCCTTGGTTCGATGCATCACAATAAACTACGAAATCTTCAACTCCATCAGGTAGCGTCAATATTGGTGCATCACACAAGTTATTCTTTAAGGTCTGAAAAGCCTCTTCTTGCTCCACGCCCCATACGTACTTCTGATTCTTTTGAGTCAACGAGGTAAGAGGTTTAGCAATTTTGGAGAAATTTGCAATAAACCGTCGGTAGTAACCGGCTAATCCCAAAAATGATCGAATCTCAGAAGGTGTCGTAGGGGTCTTCCAATTCTTTACCGCTTCTATTTTGCTGGGATCCACATGTATACCATTCTGATTAACAACGTGACCAAGAAAGTGCACCTCTTGCAACCAGAACTCACACTTGGAGAACTTGGCATACAGCTTCTCCTTCCTTAACAATTCCAACACCAAACCCAAATGAACTTCATGGTCCTCCTTCGTCTTCGAGTAGATCAAGATGTCATCGATGAACACGATAACAAACTTATCTAAATACAGTTTACAAACTCGGTTCATCAAATCCATAAAAACTGCAGGCGCATTGGTTAGCCCAAAAGGCATAACCGTAAACTCAAAATGTCCATATCTCGTTCGGAACGCCGTCTTAGGTATGTCGTCTTCATGCACGCGTAGTTGGTGATAACCTGACCGAAGGTCTATCTTGGAGAAATAACACGATCCTTGTAGTTGGTCAAATAAATCATCAATTCTCGGAAGAGGATAACGATTCTTAACCGTCAACTTGTTCAACTCTCTATAATCGATACACATACGTAGCGATCCATCCTTCTTCTTGACAAATAACACTGGCGCTCCCCATGGAGAATGACTAGGTCGTATGAAACCCTTGTCTTGCAACTCTTGCAGCTGCCCAGACAATTCTTGCATCTCTGAAGGCGCTAAACGATATGGAGACTTCGCAATTGGCGTCGCTCCAGGAACTAGATCTATACGAAACTCAACTTGTCGTTGCGGTGGTAATCCCGACAAGTCTTCGGGAAACACATCTTCAAAATCACGTACTATGGGTATATCGCCCAACTTCGGTTCATCCTTCTTCACGCTCTTCAATACCTTGGCGATTCCTACGGTTCGCTCCCCATGAACTCTAAGGATCCTACCATCCTCCACTGGTATTTCTACTACTTTCTCATGACATACTATCACAGCCTTATGTTGGGATAACCAATCCATTCCCACAATCACATCAAAACTTCCATGACCCAAAGGTATTAAGTTTATGCTAAACAAGGAACTTTCTAGTTCTAGTTTGCAGTCACGGATAATCCTGTCTACTTCTACTTTCTTATAATCAGCTACCTCTATCACATAACCAGGATTCACAATACTAGGTTTCACATTAAGCAAGGTCGCAAATTCAGTACATATGAAACTAAAATCGGCTCCAGAATCAAATAATACGGTAACAAAGTGATCATTCAGAGAGAACGTACCTGTTACAACGTTAGGATCCTGGACCGCCTCCATTGCATTCACATTCACATTGTAAGCCTTCCTCTAACTTGGTTTCCATTGCTCTGATTGTTACGACTGCCCTCTAAAGCCAATTGATTTCCCGCTTGCCTAGGTATTCGATTCATCTTGGGACAGGTGTTGCGGAAATGATCTGGCTTCCACACTCATAGCACACTCTCGGATTGTTACTCATTCTAACAGCATTCACCAGAGCCACTTGCCTACTTGGCACCCGACAGTCCTTAGCAAAATGACCCGGTCTTTGATAGTTAAAGCACAATATGCACGATCTATTTTCTGGGTGATGAGTATAGCACTTGGAACACCTTGGATAATATCCAACAATCTCATTTCTAGGTGGGGCCTTTGCCACAAACCCTGTCCCCACCTTTGCCTTCTTGTTATCTTTCCCAGATCCTCCTGTCTTGCTAGACTCTTCCACTCCATTTCTCTTATCACTACCCTTAGTCAAAGTGCCACAGCTGACTGCCTTATCAGTTAGTATTCAACCCTCAGTATTGCATTCTGAATAATAGTTGGTTGGGTTGCTCGATGCATTCCTCTAATCTCTGGAGCCAGTCCAGCTATGTACCTCTTAATACAAGATGACTCAGGTGTAACTAAGTGTGGGACCAACTTGGCCAACTCATGAAACCTTCAGTGTAGCGCACGATTAGCTCCCACCATCTTGTGATTCCCAGAACCACTCTCAATTTCTCCATTTCATTACTTGGGCATAATTCTTCAACCATCAATGCCTTAAATCGTTCATGCATGGCCATGCAGCCTCACGTCCTCTTGCTTGGACTTGAGTGTTCCACCAAGTCCAAAATCTTTGTTCACAATTGAACTAGTCGCATTACCTCACCTTTTGATATTACTCAGCACAACCACTATTATCAATCACATTTTCCTTTTCTTGGATCAAGAGTAGCACTATCGCACCTCCTTTCCCATCATACTCTTTGGGATTACAAGATTGGAATGCCTTGAAAGTGCATCCGTTGTTCCCACCATTTCCATTTCCACCACCACCATTTCCTTCATGAAAATGGGCTCAACTTGGGTTATCGCTACTTAGGCAACACGTAATCATAATGTAAAACTTATCCACTTGTGTCCAATTGTAAAACAATGCATGTTTCTCACCCCAAAAACTTATAAAACAAATCATGTAAAATGTGGGGCTATGAACTCACCTTGAGTGAGCGTATGTCAAGTATATCACATAAAATGCGTCACGGTAATGATCGAGTGCAACCTAATCCAATATAGGTCGTATAAGTACTAATCACTTTGAGTAACTACTACCATATATAATTCTATATAGCTAATCACCATCTAATTGTTTTAGTGAAATCATATTTATAAAGTGAAATCGTTTATAAATATACCTTTTGTAAAAATGACATAACTTTATCGTTTTAGGTCCGTTTCTTACGTTTCTTATGTCCACGCTTTTGTATTAAGACGACGTATCAAAATATGACATTTTTGTATTTCATGTCCTCTGGTGAATAGTACTTTTTACTGTTCACACCAGTTTATAAAATTATTTTTATAGTTTTAGTGATCGTAAAACCCGAAAATGTCGTATCTTATTTGTTATATCTCCGTTTTTAGTGATTCTTTCGAGCACGTTCTCATAATTAAAAGTTATATTCATTTATGATGTTTTCCAAAAATAAATGTCCCTGATGAACAGTAACTTTTTATAAAAGTATTAATTATCGTAAACTCGCGAAATTCATAACTTCTTCGTTATTGATTGAAAAATTACGATTCTTATTGTTTTGAAATCCTAAAGATATGTGTGCTCTGTGAAAAATACTAAACTTCATATATCATAAGTATTTGATAACTTGTTTTTATAAAATTTACTTTTATAAACACGGTATTAACGTAAAACGTATATTTGCCGTATGTTTTTCGTTATAAGGCGGTTTTTCAAGTTCTTTACATATTTTGAATCATCATGAGGTGTACTATCTTTATAAAACATAATATGGCTGTCACCATACACGAACCAAAACAGCCCATTTGAAATCAATATGTATACTTATTTATATAACTTGTTTTATGTACTTTTCAACCTAGTAAATTACCACAAGTCTTCCACAACTCTTTTTACCCTATGTCATACATATAATAATGTCCATTGTCCATATTTTGTCCACATGAGTCCATGACAACAAGATTAACAAGTCATTTACAACACTTTTACTTATAACTTATTAAGTAAACTTTAAAAACCCTAATTTGTATATACACTTTTTGTACTTAAACCAACATGGTATAACACTTATATATCCATTTTAACATGATATTACCAACAACATAACATATGTAAAAGTGTACAAAACCATGATCACAAGTATAAGCTCATTTTCCATGATTAAAAGCATCCTAATGGTGATTTTGCTATATAAAACTAATATTCAGATAAAATCTTAATTATGAAAAGATTAGGATTTTAGATATCCTTATTTTGATGTAAGATGGAAGATCACAATATCTAAACCCTTTTTTAGATATAAAACCAAAGCTTACAAGCTTAGAAAACCCTAATCCAACTAGAAACCCTAATTTCCCTTTTTCTATGATTACCCTTCTTAATCAAACAACCAAGCTTCCAAACCTTCTTGTATCACCTTAGATATGTTCTTAGTTACTTGTATAAGTGGTAAAATAAGTTGTATTAAATTATTGTGGGGGTTGGGTGTTTGCCGTGGCCAAATAAGAGAAGGAGGGAGAGATAGTTGATTTTTGATAAGTGAAGTGAAGTGTGTATTTTATCTCTCACTAGTTACAAGAATTATAAGTTTAAAGGCTAGCCAATTGTATAAAACAAAGACCAAGAGGTCAAGTGTTCAATGGGGGGGAGGGAGACGCAAAATGAGTAAAAAGGGGGTAACTAGTGGTCAAAACCACTAGTCACAAGTTAGTCTTCACTAACTCTATGTTGTACATGTTCTTGCTAGTTAATGCTTATGTTCTTATGTGTCACACCCCGCCAAAGCGGAAACACGATGCGTAACGTCATGGATATCATCACAACATAATGGTGTCAACAATAGAGAAACACTAAAATGCATAACTAAGTCATAAAGACACAATGTGTCATGACAATATCGATAACCAAATGAACTACATCTTGTATTAATGAAAAAGGGTTTCACCAATACAAGGACAATACTTCATGAACCTAATAAAATCAAATAACATTTAACAAAATCCAGGAGATAAACATAAACAAACTCAGGAGCGAACTCCAATGCAATCCTAGCGGTCACTCTAGCCACTTCTCTTAACCTCAATATTCTCACGAAGCTCACCTGAAAATCATGCTTAAAAATGTCATCACAATGGTTGGTGAGAGTCATAGGGTTAAGACACATAACAAAATCTTACCAAACAATTGCTGCGATTAGTAAAACAATCCAAAACAACACACATGACACCACAATCCACTGGTCTATCATTCCATACTCATAATAGGGTCATGGGTAGCTCACTACCCTCCGATCGGAACACAAAGTCAGTAGGTATTATTTTAACCCTTCAGTTGGATTTGTTTGTGGTAAGCACCACTCTCAACCGAACTACTCATCACACAACAACAATAATAATTAATAACTCCATTGATCACCAAGCAATGGAGCATACCACATAACCGACTCAACTGATCACCAAAGCCATGAAGCATACCACATAACATACAAAACACTATAATCACAGCAACTAAACATTTCAACTCATTAGCATCATTTTTCTCCCCAAGAAACATAAGAAAAAGGGGCTATGAAATCCCTGATGCTTCCTTTCCAAAAGTTCCAACAAAATCTTCACAAACACTTCACGGACAATCTAAAACATTTAAGCACACAATAAGACTACCATCAATTAGACATTCAACCTAAATATGATGTAACCTCAACTATGCTGGATATCTAAGCTATCTACAATGGCTCTATACTTGTTTTTAAACTTTTCCAACTTCCTACTAGGTCATTTACACTTCAATGCCTACACTTTATAATTTTCTGGTTTTGAGCAGAATTTTATACACAATCGCGTCCTAAACGCATCACATAAACCATCCATAATTCAAACCTCAAATTCACCTGCTACTTATATGCCTTATGAACCTCTTATAGCTCTCCCAAAACCATTACCCTTTTACAAATATCCCTTAGAAATTCATTATTCCAAAGTGTCCAAAATTCGTCCAGAATCTAACCTTCTAAAAGTATGACGTTAGATAACCAATTTAGACCTCATTATAGCTTTAGAAAAAATTCAGGGGTCACACACAATATATGAAATAACTTCTACATGATTTAGAGCCTCTAACTAGATGTCTACGTATTTTTAGAAAAATCAAAACCAAAACTGAAATTCATCACTGTTTTACACATCGATTTTGTAACGACCTTTTGACCCACTTTCCGACCATAAAAACTCACGAGGCCAATTTTCATGGAAAATAGACTCTCTGAGGTTATCTCCAGTATGTTGTAAATTATTTATTTGATCTTTTATGATTGAGTTATGACCTCTATAAGACTGACCAAAATTCTGCAGTGAATTAAACAACTACTTCGGGCGATCTAGACCTAAATACACGATCTGATCTTGCAACCAATTAAACTAATGATCAAACAATTATTATAACATCATAATCTTTCAGAAACTTAAGAACCCTAATTTATAATCCTAATTTAAACCCTAATCCATCATGTTTAGATTACTGGAATTGAAAATTTATAACTAGGATTAAACAAAGATTATAAAAATACCTTAAAAGAAAAACCCTAACTTTTTTTCTTCTTCTTCTTCTCTTGGTTCGGTCAACAGGTACTAGGGGCGAGGGTTTGGGATTCGTTTTGTATTTATAGCCCACATGGAATATCCTAGATAATTATCAATTGCAATTTGTTTCCAAATGAAACTCTTTTTTTTCTTTCTTTTCTCCTTTTTCTTTATATTGGCCGGCCCCCTTTTTTTATTTATTTTTTATTTATTTAATTATTACATATTTATTTGTATTTCCTTAAATTTTTATAAAAATCTTAACTAATTTGACTATACCTTTTTGCATAAACGAAATTCACTAGATTTTTAAAATAACTTTTTAACCCTTCATTTTCAATCTAATTTTCCTAAAATAGAAATTTTACATGTTTCTTAACTTACCACCTAAAATCTAAACATATCTTAAATTACTAACATAAAAATAAGTATACGTAAAAATAATACTTACATATTCAACACGAAAATGCTCAAATCTCATAAATCATTTCCTTATCACTCAAAAGTAAACGCCACACCCTAAATGAACTCAACGATCTCACCATCAATCCAATCTCAGTGAAATGATACACTCAATAGATGATTACCAACCCCACATAAAATATATAAAAACAAAACATAAAAATCACATTAAAACTAACATTGTACGGCCATAAGTCAATACTAACGGTTTGACTAACCTGCCCAAGTCACAGTTGTCATGGTATCCCCTCCTTTAGGAAATCTCGTCCCGAGATTTAACTAGCCGATTCACCAGCTCGAACGATAAACAACTGAGGTTACTCAGACTTCATATAATCCTCACGTTCCCAAGTAAACTCAGGACCACGCTTAGAATTCCAACAAACCTTTACTAACGCTATCTTACTACGCTTTAAACTTTAAACTTCACGATCATTATTTACGGTTCCTCAATACAAAACGAATGCGTTTTGGTCAATCTTTATATCATCTATGGCACATGCAACTAGCATAAGCTAAACACTTTCTTCAAGTTTGCCACATAAAAGCGTATCATGTACTCCACTTATTCCTCAGGGCAACCTTAATCGATAAGTTTACAGGACCGATCTTTTCACGATATCCTCAAATGGTCCTACGTATCTCTAGTGCTAACTTTCCTTGTTTCCCAAATGAATTACACTTTTCCAAGGTGATACTTTTCAACATCACTCGATCTCCTACTTCGAATTCAATGGTTTGCGTCTATGTAGCATAGCTATTTTGCGATATCTTGGGCTTTGAGGCTTCTCTTTATCAACACAACTGTATCAAGCGTTTCTTGAACCAATTCAGGTCCAATCAGACTACTTTCTCCAATCTCAGCCCATAAAATAGGCGACCTACACTTCCTTCTGTACAAGGCTTCAAACGGAGCACATCTGATACTCAAATGATAGCTATTATTGTAAGAAAACTAGCCAAGGGTAGAATGAACATAACAGCTACCACCAATCAATTACACACGCCCTCAACTTATCCTATAAGGTCTGGAGCGTACACTCACTTTGTCCATCGTTTGGGGTGATTAAGCTCCGTACTTATATCCAACTCGTCCCTATGGCTTGTTGCACAGTTCTGCCAACAACGCGAACGTAATATCGTCCATCTCTATCGAAATAATCGGACACAGGAACTCATGTTCTTCGCGACTATTTCATCGACGTAGATCCTTTGCAATTTCTCAGTACTATAGTCTTCTCTTATAGCTAGGAAATGAGCTGACTTAGTCAGTCTATCGACTATGACCCAAATCGTGTCATGCCCACTTTTTGACCTAGGCAACTTAGTGATAAAATCCATAGTGATCTTATCCCACTTACATTCAGGTATCTTTGGTTGTTGAAGTAAGCCTGAAGGCCTTTGGTGCCCAGCCTTTACCTTTGAAGATGTTAAACACTTACTAACATAAGTCGCAATATCTCTCTTCATTCACCGGCCACTAGTACATATCACGAAGATCATGGTACATCTTAGCGGCTCTTGGATGCATAGAGTCTTAGACTTGGGAGCCTTAGTTCATGATCATCTTTCTCATGCTCCTATTAATGGAAACCCATATTCGGTCCATGAATACAACTCTCGCCCTCTTTCTTTAAATCTGTGGATCTAACCCATGCTGATTTTTCCATAAGTATTATTCTCTTGCTTACAGCGCCTCAATCTGGGATGCTTTATCTTTCTCTCTTTCTAATCTGGATAGTCACTGCCATAACCCTTACCCGTCTAGGTTTCAACCGCCCTTCCTATTAATTCATCAGCCACAACGTACGCTTACCAGGATGGTAATTGAATCACGAAACTTCAATCACTAACACACTCAATCCACCTCCTCTGACGCATATTCAGCTCTTTCTGATCAAAAATGCGTTGAAGACTTTTGTGATCAGTATAGATAACACTCTTAGTACCATACAGATAATGCCTCTAAGTCTTAAGAGCAAATACAACCGCTCCCAACTCTAAATCATGCGTCGTGTAATTCTTCTCATGGATTTTCAGCTGCCTCGATGCATAGGCAATAACTTTGCCTCTTTGCATGAGTACACAACCTAATCCTTGGTTCGATGCATCACAATAAACTACGAAATCTTCAACTCCATCAGGTAGCGTCAATATTGGAGCATCACACAAGTTATCCTTTAAGGCCTGAAAAGCCTCTTCTTGCTCCACACCCCACACATACTTTGAATTCTTCAGAGTAAACAAGGTAGAGTGTAGCAATTTTGGAAAAATTTGCAATAAACCGTCGGTAATAACCGGATAATCCAAAAATGATCGAATCTCAGAAGGTGTCGTAGGGGTCTTCCAATTCTTTACTGCTTCTATTTTACTGGGATCCACATGTATACCATTCTGATTGACAACGTGTCCAAGAAAGTGCACCTCTTGCAACCAGAACTCACACTTGGAGAACTTGGCATACAACTTCTCCTTCCTTAACAATTCCAACACCAAAACACTGAACTTCATGGACTTCCTTCGGTCTTTGAGTAGAATAAGGATTTCATGATGAATCCAATAACGAAACTTTCTAAGTACGGTTTACATCACTTGTTCATAGAGTCTATAAAAAACTGAGGCGCATAAGTTAGCCCACGGCAAACCTTAAACTCAAATGTCCCCATATCGTGTTCGAAATGCGTCTTAGCTATGTCGGTTTCATGCCCGCGTAGTTGATTGATAACCGACCGAAGGTCTCTTTGGAGAAAAATCACGAACCTTGTAGTTGGTCAAAACATAATTCATCAATCCATGGAAGAGGCTATCAATTCTTAAACCGGAAACTTGTTCAGCTCTCTATAATCGATACGCATACGTAGCAATCCATCCTTCTTCTTGACAAATAACACTGGCGCTCCCCATGGAGAATGACTAGGTCATATGAAACCCTTGTCTTGCAACTCTTGCAGTTGCCCAGACAATTCTTGCATCTCTGAAGATGCTAAATGATAAGGAGACTTTGCTATATGCGTCGCTCTAGGAACTAGATCTATGCGGAACTCCACTTGTCGTTGCGGAGGCAATCCTGACAAGTCTTCTGGAAACACATCCTCAAACTCACGTACTACAGATATATTGCTCAACCTCGGTTCATCTTCCTTTGCACTCTTGAATGCTTTTGTGATTCCTACAGCCCGTTCTCCATATACCCTAAGGACCCTACCATCCTCCACAAGTATTTCTACTACCTTTTCATGACATACTATCACAGCCTTATGTTGGGACAACCAATCCATTCCTACAATCATAGAGGTTGAATCTATATCTACAAAGTTTCCTATTGTGGATTGGAAGACATGTATTTTGACAGAGACTTTCATGTACTATCAAGTATTCAGAGGAGATGGAAGTTCAAAGAATTATAAGGTACTGAGTGAAATGCTTGAAGATTTTGATAGATTGGATGTAGAAGAATTGTTCAGATTAGTTAAGGAAAGATATAGTACTTCAAGACCAGAAGGATTTGATCTGATCCTAAGGGGAGATCTACATACTCTGTTTGAGCCTTCTGAAGATGATGAGATTTGGAGAGATCAGCATAAGTATAATCTTTTAAGCTGGAGATTATGTGATTTTTGTGGTATCCATATTTTGTTGATGGAAAATGGATTGGCAATTCATATGTTGACAGAGAAGAAGTATCCTTTAAGCCAAGAGATGTTAACAAAGATGTTAAGTAAAAAATTGGAGGTAGATCATGAGAGCTCACAGGCATTTGAACTCCTCAGGTTTATAAGATCTCAAGTGCAGAAGTGACAGAATTGTTAGAAAGAATCATCAGCAGAGAAAGAAGACTAGAAGAGTTTATTCAGAAGAAACTTGATGATTTGAAGGACAATCAAAAGTTTAAGGGAGGATTGTTAGGAATAAATCTTCATATGACTTTATACTGCCAACAGTACTAAAGGAGTTAGTATTGCCAGTACAAAGTTAGTACTGCCAATGTTACTTAATACTGCTAGTAGAAGGAGTTAGTACTGCTAAATGGTCAAAGCTGATGAACTAAAGATAAGAATGCATGGAGATTATATCAGAATGTTTATATTTGAATTGTAACTGAACCTAAATTATAGGCTGATATATTGTAAAAGGCTCCTTGTATTTCTATAAAAGGAGATCCTAAGTTTTAGAATGCATATACTTTTGAATTGATAGAAACACTTAGAGAGAAATTTTGTAATAGCTTCAAGGTTTGTAACCCCAGTACTTCAAGAGTACTCGTATTATTTCAATAATATTGAAGCAGTGTGTTTTGTGTTCATTGTTTGTTTTGTCATTACTGTTCCATTAATAAACTTCTCTAGAGTATCAAAGTGTAGATTCCGCATACACTTTGGTATACATACAAAGTCTCAATCTTTGTTATTTTGGATTCTTCCAATGTAACAAACTCTTTACTTCATTAAAGAATCGATCAAGGCGTGGGATCAACATATCATATTTTCCATCTTCTTGATATACTCCTTGGGATTACAAGATTGGAATGCCTTGAAAGTGCATCCGTTGTTCCCACCATTTCCATTTCCACCACCACAATTTCCTCCATTACTGTTATTAGCATTATTCACATTGTTAGTCACTTGAGTGACAATCTGAGGAAGAATGGTTGGCAATTGCTGTGCGATAATAGCAGCAATGTCAGGGTTCTTGTTGTTGTTGTTATCGTTGTTGCCACTTCGACGTGATGGAGCCATTTTCTATAAGATATAAAATTTATATACATTAGACCATATAATAAGAATCATGATCGAATCATACTTCTTAATAACCATATACGTACATGCAACGCATCAACAATAATCCATGTAATCATACTTTCAAGTCCACCTGTGTTGTGGCGCATGTATAATTCTGTTGGCCACCATAATTATAGATGCCCCCTTTCACAGTTGTACTTCCTCCTATGAAGACACTTCATAATATAAACACACCATATAGCACCTTAAAAAAATGAAACCAACAAATAAGACAAGGAATAATCCTAATAATCACTTTTATTATTAATACTCAGAATCCAAACATCAAAAATAACATTCCTATGATGGCTCCTAACGTCAAAAGAAAGAAAAATAAGCTAAAACATGTCAATCACTTAGAACACCATGGGCAATTACGAGAGGTGCGGTCATGATCAACTTTATTTGTCTTTTTCCACATAGGTTTACTACTTGTGGTGGACTCCAGGTCTGAGTCCACTTCATTCCTCTCCACTTCTTCCTCATCTTCTATCAACCATCCATTCATGTTACCCTTTGGCTGAGGTAGTCGATGTGGTGCAAACTCATTCATGGGATATCCTTGTTGAAGTTGTGGGTGATCCACAAATCCATACAGGTCATTTCTTCTAAGTTGTTCCACCAGCTCTTCTTTAGACGTTTCATAACCTTGAAATTTTCCAGGAACTCTGTTGATAGTGCCATCCTTGGCAATTATCTTTGTTTCTATTTCCTCAACCGTTTGTCCATCAACTTCCTTCAAGGTCATCTTCTCTTCGACTCTACACGACCACATAGCAATAGGAATTCGGATCTTGTGGTTACCCCGCCTGCATTTCTTAATCTTTTTACACCCAGTTGCGAAAGCAACTGAATTACGGTACTTTCTACGAATAGGGGGAGACATACTATAATAGACTATAAAACATAGACTATATCAGGATACAGATCTCAAAATAGCAAAAAAAAACTCAACTTATATATATTATATAGTATAATGTACTTTATGAAACTTAGGGAAAATAAGCATAATAGGTATATACTTACACATAAGCCCTAAATGCATCTATATGAGGGACCCTTAAGCTATAGTCTAGGCTCAACCACCTAGTTCTCTATAACCATCAGGCTCTAGATACCAATCGTCACGACCACACGCCAGGCAAAAATGCTAGTGTAAAACAGAATGGATATCATCACAACACATGGTTCTTATAAAGAATACTAAAATAAAAACCTAAAGTAAAGCAATAGACCAAAGATCATAACAATACCCAAACCTAATGGTGTCTCTTATTAATGAGAAAGAGGCCTCGTCAATAAATGACATGCAGAACATAATCCAAACAATTCATGCTAACACATTTATTCAATACATGAACACATAAATAAAACCAGAGCGAACTCTAATGTAATCCTAGCGGTCATTCTAGCCACTTCTCTTAGCTTTAATATCCTCATGAACCTCACCTAAAAATGATGCATAAAAACATCAACACAATAGTTGGTGAGAGTCATAGGTATAATACATACAAATTAATCCTTAAAAAAAACAAAACAATTTGCAGCGATTAACATAACATATCATGGCAGAACAATTTAAGCTAGCTATCACATAGGCTATCATACAACTCACAACAATTATCACCAACGGACATGAACGTGCCCAAAACTATCCACATAACAAATCCTGGGGTAATCTATTACCCTCCGATCAAAATCACACAGTATGGAGTATTATTTCAACCCTCTAGTTAGATTTGGAATGAGTAGAGTCACTACCCTCTAACCGGAATCACACAAAAATGGGATCTTATTTCAATCCTCCAATTAGATTTGGAATAGGTAGAAGCAATACCCTCTAACCGGAATCACACAGCAATCACAACAACATTAAGCATATCACCTATAATAACCACATAAACGTTCATGCCTCTAGTAAAACAACATAATCGCAGCGATTAAACACATCCAAAACATCTTTTCATCATTTCTATCCCAATGTAAAATATTAAAAAGTAGGACTATGAAACTCACCTGATGCTTAGCTTCCCACAAGAATCCAACAAAAGCTTCACAAACACTTCACGGATAATCTAAACAATTAAGCACACAATAAGCTACCATCAATTAGGCATTCAACCCAATATGATGTAACCTCAACTATAATTGATATATAAGCTATCTACCATAATTCTATACTTGATTTAAACCTTTTCCAACTCTTACATATGCCATTTACACTTCACTGCTACACTTTATATTTTCTGGTTTTGAGCAGAATTTTATACTCACTTACGCGTCCTAAACGTACAACTTAAACATTTCCACAATTCAAACCAAAATTCACCATGCTACAAATATGTCCTATGAACCACTCATAGATCTCCCAAAGCCATTACCCTTTTACAAATACCCTTTAGAAATTCATTAATCCAAAGTGTCCAAAATTAATCTAGAATCTGACCTCCTAAAAGTATGGCACTAGCTGACCACTTTAGACCTACTTTCATACTTAGCAAAAATTCAGGGGTCACACACAATATATAAAATAACTTCCACGTGATGTTTAGCCTCTAACTAGATGTATAAGTATTTTTAGAAAAATCAAAACCAAAACTGAAATTCATCACTGTTTTACACACTGATTTTGTAACAACCCTTTGACCCACTTCCCGACCATAAAAACCCACGAGGACAACTTTTATAGAAATAAAAACTCACGAGGACAATTTTTATGAATGAGTTATGCTCGTTATAAAACTGCCTAAAATTCTGCAGTGAATTAAACAACTAATTCGGGCAATCTAGACCCTAACGCATGATCAAATCTTGTAACCAATTAAACTAATGATCAAACATGATCTATTCATCATAAAATTTCAGAAACATAAAAGCCCTAATTTATAAACCCTAATCCATTAAGCTTAGATTACAAGAATTAAAATTTAACTAGAATTAATCAAAGGATTAGAAAATACCTTAACCAAGAACCCTAAATTTTTTCTTCTTTTCCTTCTCTTGTAAAATTGGCCGGTCAATAATGGGGGAGGGTTTTAGGAATTAGTTTCGTATTTATAAGCCTCCTAAGAGATCCTAGATAAATACTAATTATAATTTGTTTCCTATTCAAACTCTATTTTTTTCTTTTCTTTTCTTTTTTTCTTTTATTCGGCCGAATAGCCTTTTATTTATTTATTTTTATTTTTTTCAATTTATTAATTGCATAATTACCTGTATTTCCTTAAATTTTTATAAAAACCTTAACAAATTTGACTATACCTTTTTGCTTAAACGCAATTCACTAGACTTTTAAATGCATTAAATCAGTTAGCAATAAAGCAGGGGGAGGGGGGGACGAATATGGCTTTGTCATTTGCCCGTGTTTGGTTGGAGTAACCTTCGAATCCGTGAGGATTAACCTGTGATCAGGTAGATTTAATTTAAGAAGAATCTCATTGACAGGATTTCCAGCTGTAGTATTGAATCTTTCTAACACATAAGTATTAGATTCATTGTACTCATCATGTTCTCATTATCATAACGTCTCAAACCAGACAACACAATAAGAGTGAACCACTGAGTTACTATCTCACCGATTAAATAGAAAGATTGATTTGAAAATCAATCGATGTGTCACTTGCTAAAGTGTTTTTGTGACACACCGAGAGTGTTAATCATTTCAAAAATTCATTAGCAACCGTTGATCCATTTCCTGGAACAAGTTTGATTCTTATAGAATCGCACCATCGTTTCTTTCCAGTTGTCACAAGTTTGATTCGTATAGAATCGCACAAGTCACCTACCATGAGCTTGTTTGATGTTGGCTCAAGCAGGATTTCCATCTTCATTGTGAATGAAATCACTCGGATGTTCTGGCAAAATCACAAGGATAATGCGTAGGACTATTAATACATATCTTGTTATTCACATTGTGTGACTTAGCAAGCAGAATTTGACAAGTGTCCTAATGAGATTTATGGATGATCTCTTTTGGCTCTAGACTCAATAGTGCACTTTGATTTTAGTGATCAGAGGCTGGAGCAGACTGCCACCTTTTCAATATCAACTAACTCGGAGTGAGAAAGTCGATAGAAATGTGTGTAATCTCTATGAGAAATGAAACAAGAGTCTTTTGAGAGACCTTGAGTGGCTAGGGAGGGTTGTGCATGGCGTCAGTGGGTCCATGACAGTCTTCATTGTCAGACAACACCTTAGTGTTTCCGACAGTTTATGTATTGACCCGGTTCCTGCCTAAGTGTATGGAGGGCTTTTTTCTTTACACCCTTTATCCTTACATTTCTTTTTCATTCTTCAACCCCTTCAATGCTTACCGAGACTTCATGACTAGTGCCTTGTTGGGTATGTTCCAGTACTAGCTCCATCTCAGTCGACACTATTCCCTTTTATTCATTTTCTCACTTTTTTTCTTTTTATCCATACCTAAGGACTTCTACACCTAACTAGTGGATATCCCTGGGGTAGATTCCATACTGGTATTGGCTGTGGATCATTGGGATTTGAATATATGGCCTAACTCCTTATGTCTCTTAAATTTATAACATGGCGTTCTTTTGCGGCTTATTCCCATCACATCCTTCAAAAAAATTGAAAATTCAATCAAATTATAAATATAAAAAGATTTAATACTTTGAAAGTTTTTCATCATCACTAAAAGCTCCCCCTTAACATATGCATCAATATAGTAGTACATGCTAGAGTAGAGTGCACTGAGTCCATTTTATGATCACATTTCTGTACAAGTTATATTCAGTTTAATCACATTTTCTCCCCTTATCCAGAATGTTAATCCCTTGATATTTTGGATATCAATTGATTAAACGTCCGGGGACAAAATGTTTCACAAAATATACTTATAATAGCACAATGGAACATATTATTGCTCCCCCTCAACTTTTGAGGGTTTATAAGATGGTGCTGAGTACAATAATTTGAAATTTTTGAATTTACTAAGAAATTCTTGAAAATTTTGTACTCGAGCACTCCTTATTATCACCATAAGTCTACACTACATATATACATATTCACATGTTTATTATGTACTAGGATTGACCTTATAAAGATGAGGACAACATATGATAAATCATCTGATCCTTTATAGCAGCCGTAGGTCTCCTTCGTATAATCTTCCACCAACAACCTTTTCTAAGCTCCTCGTTAACCTTCTGTCTTTCAATAAGTTGTCAATCTGATCTTTCTCTGTCCAAGCACTCTTCAGCGTTGCTTCAACTTTCTTTCCAAGTTATGAAAGTCTTTGCATCAAACTTCGAGGATAGAACAGATTCAGATACATATGTAACTTGAGCTTGTGTGGTTGGTGTTGATGTTGTCTTAGCTTCCCCCTAAACCATCAATCCTTTCTTGAGTAGATTAGAACTTTCTTGCAAACCGCATCAATCAGTCTTGATGTATAAAGCCCAGATATCTAAAGTACACAATTAACCCTTTCAAGAATTTGATACCGCAACACCAAAGACAATTAAGTCCTGGATGAGCGCATTTCTCTCTTCAGGATATCGATGATATAAATTGTAACACCAAAGTCAACTAAGTCTCGGATATCATAATTATTCCCTCTAAGTAGTCGAAATGGACACACCTAAGTCAATTAAGTCCTAAATATACTCATTTCTTTCTGCAGAATACTGACTAACTTTAGGAATCATCATACCTATGTGTACCTCTTTTATCAAATATTTCTACTCATTTTAAGAATAAGCTTAGTGACTGACCGGTTGGGCAAGACACTAATTGAATCTGAAAGAATTCTTCTCACGTTTTAAATAATTATACTCCTAACACTTCCCCCTGGGGACTCAAATAATGCATACTGGCTAATGACGAGATGTCTCTTCCACCATGTGATTGAAATAGTGCACCCTAAAGATTCAAAACAGCCTAAAATCAAAAGAAGCTAACCTCAAAAGACAAAAGAAGCTAACCTCAAAAGAAGGCCAAGGACACTATCAAGTATACATCTACTCCTTCCCCCTTGCTGGTTTCGACACGTCGGAATCAGCAAAACCTTATACGCATACATATTCGAGATCGTGTTTGAAGAATTAATAAGCTTAAATCTAGTCCGTGAGAATCAATTTCAAGGCTTTTAAAACTATGAAAGTATTTCCAAGCATTCCTAAGTCTTTTACAAACTATGAGGTGTTGGCAATATTGATCGTCTATAGTTTAAAGCCTGAATTCACTAAGTCTCAAATTGCAAATAAGTCCATAAAGTTTTAAACACATGACATCTAAAGCTTGTGTAGTTAAAATCCATTAACTCCCCTTAAATTATGATCCGTCATTATTAAAAACTTTATCCGTTAATTCCGTGACTTATTTTGAAAGACCGTTTTAAAAGATTATTTGATGACGATTTCTCCCCCTCAAATAATGACCCGTTTTCTATTTAAAGAGTTGTTGTCATTGTTTGAGTGGTCGAATTGTCTTTGAAAAATCTTTTTGTGATTACTGAAAACACTGATTCATTATGAAGACAACTTTTTACCAATAAAAATAAGATTTCTCTTATTTTGACACATAAGCGCACTGATACGTACACTTATGGAATATAGGAAGCACGGGTTGTGATGCAAAGTAATCACAAGCCTTTGCATGGTTATAAAGTAGTCCATGCCCGAGAATAAATTTCCGTTGAGAGGTCAAGTTTCCTTTTTGACGAAATACATGCCTTTAAGATGATGACCGGCTTGTTATCTGAAATAATAGCAAGCCATTTGGCATGTTTTGAAAACATTTGAACTTCTGCTCGAACTTCATTTACAGCCTCGTATCATTATTGAATGACATTTCTAAGACCGTAAATGTTATCGATTTTCAGAAGACATGCCATTTTTACCTCTTTTTATATTTTCTCATTTTTTTAATTTTTTCTTTGGTTTTTAAAATTTTATATTTTTGTATTTTGTTTTTATAAAAATTTGAAAAATGAATTTTTTTTTTGGTTTTTATGGTTTTAAAATATATACATATGATACAGGATATTTGAATAGGTACCACTACTATTCATCAACTTCATCTGCCAATTGTTTTCAAATCTCTCTCCGGCGTAAAACTTCGCATTCCCAGCTTGTTGATCAGAAATTCAATTCTATTTCGGCCAAGAGCTTTAGTGAAGATGTCTGCTAGTTGATACTCCGTATTGACAAAGTAAAGTTCGATCACCCCATTCTCAACATGCTCCTTGATAAAGTGAAATCTGATGTCTATATGCTTGGATCTGGAATGTTGAACGTTGTTGCAGCATAAGGCAATAGCGCTTTTGTTATCACAGTACATTGGAATTTTATTGAATCCAAAGCTATAGTCGGTAAGCTGTGATCTCATCCAAAGGATTTGAGCATAACAGCCGGACAAAGCAATATATTCAGCTTCTGTACTGGATATCAGCAAAAAAACGCTTTTTTGTCCTTTTTAGACGACCACAAAAAGTCCGTATCACCCAAAAGTTGCCATCTAAACCAGAAGTGCTACGGCGTTATCTTACAACCACATGAATCCGCATCTGCAAATACATTATGGCAAATCGAAGATCCTTCGGATACCACATACCCCGATGTACGAGTCCTTTAGATACAAGAAAGATCCGTTTTTAACCCGCATTTAAGTGCTTTTCGGTAGGCCGAGCCTGATACCAACAGCTACCGGGCACACATTCCATATAGCAAAATTTGAGGTCAGCTTTACTGGCTGTAAGTAAAGGAGGGTGCCTAACATACCAAAGTGTGACGGATCTACCGGCTTTCCTTCTTTATCCTCAACCAGTTTGGATTTCCTCCACCATTGGAGTACCCTGGTATCAAAGTCAAAACCGTATTTCTTTAAAGATTCAAGGGCATATTTTGACTGGTTAATAAAGATGCCTCTGGGACTTTGAGAAATCTGTAATCCTAAGAAAAATGAGATTTTGCCCATCATTGACATCTTAAATTTTGAACACATGATTTTAGAAAATAGATCACAAAGTTCAGGTGTAGATGCAGTAAAGATAATATCATCGACATAAATTTATACCAGAAGTAATTCCTTGCCGTCTCTACGGATGAACAATGTAGGATCCACTGAGCCTTTGGAGAAGTCTTGGGATATCAAGAACGAAGACAACATATCATACCACGCGCGTGGAGCTTGTTTCAACCCATAAAGAACTTTCTTTAGCTTATACACGTGATTGGGGTTATCTTTATCCATGAACCCATCCGGCTGGCTAACATAAACCTCTTCCCACATATTACCATTCAGAAATGCAGTCTTCACATCCATTTGGTATACGACCATGTTCATATGAGCAGCAAACGCGAGAAAAATCCGTATAGCCTCTAATCTCGCAACCAGAGAAAAAGACTCTTCAAAACCGATTCCCTCCTCTTGACGGTAACCACGGGCTACTAATCGAGCTTTGTTCTTCAAAATTCCTCCCAGTTCGTCTAGTTTTACTTTGTAGATCCACTTCAAAGTAATCACCATAACTTTGTCTAGTCGGGGTACGAGCTCCTATACTTCAAGTCGTTTGAACTCATTAAGTTCTTCTTGCATTACTTCAATCCAATAGGCTTGAGTCAAAGCATCTTTATACATCTTGAGTTCAACAGCAGTGAGGAAAACATCGTAGTAACAGAAAAGAGCTTGCTCATGTAATTGTAGTCAAGTGGAAACTGGTCTAGCGAGTTTACCGATTATGTTTTCAAGCGGATGATCCTTAGTCCATTTGCTATTGTGTTCAGAAATTTGGTGATCAGGGTGCTCACGTATGAATAAGACCCGATGAAAAGATTGATCTGAAAGGGATTTCTAGAATTGGAACAAGCACCAAAGTAACAGATCATTACCCATATGTGCAATGCTTCAATACTCATAGATTATCCTTCAACATTCGTTCGTTGATGACGGAGGTTTGGATTCGGGTGGCTGATTGAGAATTACTTGGAGATGGGCATCTCTCTTGGTCACAACTGTAGTTGATAAGGTGAACCGGTTGAGGTCAGCAAGAACTGGAGCAATTACTTTCATTAATTGAGCAGATCAACTTCAGAGCTAGGCATGATCAATCACTAGTGAAGGATTGAGAAATTCATCGAACAACGGTTAAAACAACATATCCCAGTCAGTTCGCGAAGGTGGTACAAACGATGATGAGAGGATGAGGGTTGGCAACGATCCTGAACCGATTATTGCAGAGACACTATCATGAAGCGCGGGTCCCTGAACTGTTTTTGTAACTCATGTTCAGAAACCATGAAGTCAGCTCATCAAGCTATGTGAATGAGTTTACAAACTATTTCGTCTGGTACGTCTGTTGTAAAATCCGGAATGCTTTCTTCGTGGGTGCATAGTCCATGAAAATAACTATATCGGCCTTACGGTTGTAACTTGCCCAAGTTCTCGCTATCATTCGTTGGGTAGCAGAGTGTACCAAACACATGAAGATATGATAGGTCGGGAGGTTTGTTGTGCAGAAGCTTGTATGGTGTTTTACTATGTCGAAGGCGTATCATTGAACAATTTTGGGTATAACAGGTTGTAGCAACCGCTTTGGCCCATAGAAATAAAGGAGCTTTTGCATAAATTAACATAGTGCGGGCTACTTCAATTAGCGTACGATTTCGTCTTTCAACAACATTGTTTTGCTGTGGAGAGCGGGCAATAGATGTTTTATGAGAGATGCCAACCTTCTCATAATATTCACGCAATGTCTGATTAACAAACTCGGTTCCATTATCTGTTCTGATGCGTCAGACGGTTTCCTTAAGTCGTACTTGGATCATCTTCAAAAAATTGATAATAAAAGTGGAGCTTTATCTTTTGATCGCAAGCATTTTACCCATGTAAATCAAGAGTAATCATCGACAATAACAAGGATGTACTTCTTTCCATTAAAACTCACGACACATATTGGTCCACACAGATCCATGTGCAACAGATAGAGTTTTTCTTGATTGGTGTCCTCAGATTTGGGTTTGTAGGGTTTCTTCGTGCTCTTGCCTAATGCACATGCAGAACACAAATGGTCCTTTTCAAACTTAAGCTTAGGGAGACCTCGAACAAGACCATGTCTGGCAAGATAATTAATCGCTCCGAAGTTCAAATGAGAGAGACGACGATGCAATAACTAAGACTTGGTTTTAGAGGCCTTTGACAAGAGACAGATAGGAGAGGACGCCATCATATCCCCAAGAGAGAGAGTGTATAAAGATTGTCCCCTCGAGATCCAGTTAATAAATCAACACCTTATAGATTGCGAATGTAGCAGGTGTGTTGACAAAACACAACTTCGAGGTTGGAATCACAAAAATGTCCTACAGAGAATAGATTATGCCCATGTCCTTCAACGTAATAAACCCTTGAAATTGTAACATTCCCAATCTGATAGTCTCCATAACCCATAATCTTTGCTACATGATCATTACTGAATTTGACTGTACCCAAGAACTTACTGACGAAGTTGGTGAGCTGAGAGCGATCTCCGATCATATGCTTGGAGCAGCCGGAGTCCAAATACCAGAGAACAATTTGGACGACCTGCATTCATCAAGAGAGGAAGATGGAACATTGGAAACTATGGATCCTCGGGATTGACTGGGTTCCGAATTGTTAGCAGTTACAGATTTAATAACCTTATAATTGTTAACAGGAACACTAGTTTTAGACTTCCTAGGTTTCCTTGAGTAAACCAATGTGACGACAGGTTTAGGTGTTTTATTATCTAGAACAGATGATTTCTTAAGGGGCACTTCAGTAGTTGTGGTAATCCTAGTTTAAGGGCACGCATTTCCTACTATAGTGAAGGTCCGACCAATAGGTCTCCAGATATATCCCATATTAGTAAACACCTTTCTTGTTGGTTTCCAAACTTTTCTCTTTGAATTTTTCTTAACAGATCTAGATTTAGCACGAGCATTCACATTATTGATAAAATCAAGAACACATAAATCATGATTATCAGAAAGCATGCAACCATTACACTTAACACATTTAAGGTAAGAATTTGCACTAAGCTTAGAATGCTGCACAGGAGCAGTTCCTTTTGGTTCAACAACATGATCTTTATTTTTCAAAATCGATTTAACTTTCCTAGGGTGGGCTTCTACTTTATTATTTAGAATTCTACTTTGTGTTTGCTGAATCTTATCTTTCTTTGTATTGCCTGAAGGCTATGATCCGCTAGCACTAGTAGACTGTTTTACTCCTGTAGAAGACAACATAGGTTTGTTAGAAACTAGGTTTGAGGTATGGGCTGTTTTTGTGTTTCTTGAGGATGTGACGGGCTCAGTAAATCTAACGCTTTTGACTTTTCACAGCCACTAATTTTTCTCTATTAGGACAGGTTTTACTGATTTTAGAAAGCATCTCTTGAATTAGTTTAGTATACTTACATGCAGATTCTAAGAGTGGATCTAAGGGATAATTAGCTTTAACATGATCAACTAGATCCTTAAGAACTGCAACTTCTTCCAGAGAATGCTTAATATAGGCAGAGTGAGCTGTCCTTTTATTCAACAATTTGGTGGTTATTGGTTCCACATTAACTTGATGTAACTCTGGATCACTAGGGTGGTTTGAAACATTATTGTCAACTAGGGCTTTTCCTTTAAGTTTCCTTAATTCATCCTTAAGTGCTGTTATTGCCAAAGCCTTTTCCTGAAGACTAGCATTTAAATCAAAAATTTCCGCAGACTTTATATTGACTTGATTAATTAAATCATCACATTGTTCTTTTGATCGAATACGTGCTGGTTTAATCGAGTCATAAAGTTGCTTATAGGTCTGTTTTAAATGGCCGCTCTCAGCAATAAGCTTTTTCACCCTATGATCTAATTCAATATTAATGGTTTCAATATCTTTGAAGTCCTGTTTGATTTTATCCTTATCCATTTTCCACTTAGAGATTTAATTCTCTCTTTCAACTTCTTAATTACAGTGTCTTTCTCTTGGGACTGAGCTTTCAATTAATTTAATTCAAACAATTGATCAAAACTTGGAACACTTTGATTTGAAACAGAATTTTCCCTTTGAAAAATTTCCTGTTTAAGTTGAGTGTCAACTTCTAAAGAGATGCAATGTTTTTCAAGAATGGTAAAACTTTTGAACAGTTTATCGTAAGTTTCCCTTTTAACAAAATCCGTTTGAAGCTCAGTCTCAAGTTTGAGACACTTTTGACATTCATGCACATTCACAGAATCATTCTCCACGGAAGGATTAACAAGTAAGTTCACAATATCTTTGCTCATCACTTGTTCCAAGAGTCGTTCATTTTCGTTCAAAACTTGATTCATCTTAACTTCAAATGTTTTTGACTCAATACGATGTTGTTCCACAGCCTGTTCCATTTGATAGAAGACATTTTGGACTTCAGAAAGTTCATCAACCAAATGTTGGTTGAATGT
>BQNB010002170.1:80117-128151 GCA_026074375.1 Tanacetum coccineum
TTTATCAAGGGTAACTTGGTGATTTTCTTAATTACTCTCGGGATTATATTATTATATTATATTTTACGTGTGTAAACTGCCACAATCAGTTGTGCAGGAACGGATATCTAAGAAAAAGACGACAAACGAAGCCAAAACGACAAAACCGGACACAGAATGGAAAAGCGTGGAAAAGACAAAGTCAAGACAAAGCCCAAGTGTCAACCCCGACAAATCCAAAGTCAAAAAGTAAAGAAAAATAAGTTTAGGGGCCAAAATTGCCAAGTCCCTAAAACTTATTTAATGAAGGATATAAAGAAAATGATTGTGAGGGACTCATGCTGCCATTTTTCCAAAGTTATACACCACAAGGACTTGTGGTGTAATAACTTATATAACCACGGGGGGTATTTTCTGTCAAATCCCCAAACTATCATAAACCAAGGACTAAAGTTGCAAGGACAAGAATATACTTGAGGGGCCATTTTTGACAAAAACACAAACCTTCACCCCTGGATTTAAACTACTGTACATCTCCTACAATTTTTTCCCGCCAACCTCACAAACCCCACATCCTGTCTCTGTCAACCTCGTTGACCACCCCCACATCCCTCCAAAACCATCACCATAACTAAACCCCACCCCCCACATGGCCTTGTCCACGGTGGCAATCCTAATTCCCACAATTCGATCAAGGGTTTAGATTTGAGACCTTGGGCACCAAGATAAATGAAGGGCCAGGATTAACTTTGTGTTTACACTCACACAACAAGCACACATATGCTGTTGTGTCTCTACAAAGAAGCACAAGAAGAGAAGACCCAACCCTAGCTCGTTTTACTATTTAAGCTGTTGTAAGCCATTGTGGCAAGAGAGTAGTTTTTTAGTTTTCAGTTAGTTTTTAGTGTGTTTTTTTAGCTCAGTTAAAAGTTTTTAATTTACTTTGTACTTGCATTCTTCTTTTTAATGAAAATTCAGTTTATCCTTAACATTGTGTTCTAAGTTTTATATTAACTTGTGTTTCTTTAAAAATCATATAAGTTCTTAATATAAGCTCTTTATAATCTGTTTTAAAACTTTAATACAAAAATTTAAGGAAAATTTAAAAGAAGGAAAAGTTACTGTTTGATCAAGCAAAAGGATGAATGAGCAAACAAGGATGGCTCATTGGGTTGCTTAGTTTAGCTTATTTATAAGCTTGGGTAGGTTTTAGAGCTTATTTAGGTTTACATAATCCTGTTTTGAGCAAGGATCAAAGGTATGCTTTCTCTTTAAATTTTTGCTTAAAAATTACTGTAGCATTGCTTATTTTTAGCTTATTAATGACTTTTTGTGCTTATTTGTGTTTAGAGATGCTTAAAAATGCCCTTTAGTTGCTCTTGTATCATTACATGGTCATTTGCCTAAAAACTGTCTAGATAATATATTTGTACTGTTAGCTTATAAGTTCGTTTTTTAAGTGCTTATTTCTCTTTATTTTTTTTACTTCTTAGTGCTTATTGTTGAATATTTAATACTTGTCTTCAAAAGTTTAAGCTTAATTCAGCTTTTATAAGTTTTAAAATTCGTTTTTAGAATATAAAGGGGTGTTTGGGTTAAGCCCAAAATGGGTCAAAAATGCAATGGTATGGGTTGGTGTCAATTGTCCAACCTTGGCTTAAGTTATTAAGCTTGTTTGAGTCTGTTTTCCAAACTTTTTAAGTCCAAAAAGTGTTTTTCAAGGTCTTCTCATTGATCTCTCAAGTCTGTTGGATTTTAAGAAGTTTCAAAATGCTTATTTGCTTAAGTTTAAAAAAAACCTAAGTTGTAGTGTTATTTAGGTGTCATTTGTGTGTGCAAAATCAGCTAGTAGAAGCCTTATGATTCCTTGTGTTTTGTATAAATTCTGTCACATTTCCTTAGTTTTTCAAAAGGCCAAAATGAGTCCCAATTTCATTCAAGGAAATCAAAAGGTAAATTAGTGTTTTAGGTTCTAAAAATTTATGCACAAGTTCATTTCATAGTATTATTCATCTGATTTAACTAAGTTTTTGATTTTGAGCTTATTGGAGAGCTTATTTTTAAGATAACTTATTCACAAAAAAACCTTTGTTGAAACTGCGTTGGTGCTAGACACCCTTTTTCATGCCAACTGTTCTAGCTTATTAAGGGGCCTCAGCCCAAGCTTTTGGCTTTTCTAAAAAGCCAATAAGCTCCTTTATTAAGCCTTAGCTTTTCAGACCTTAAGTCATCCTCTAGGTAGTTTATTTTTAAGTTCAAAGTAGGGACTTGACTGTTTTTATTTAGCATAGTATAGGATATAGCTTATTCCTGTTCTAGCTTATTTTGTGCTTTTTAATTGATGTCTTTGAGTTCTTAGTTGCTTATTAAGTGGTTTGTTGCCTGTGCTAGCTTATTTGTCACTTTCATTGCTTATTGTGTGTTTGAAAAAGCCAAATTTATGCCTAGCAGTACTAACTCTTAAGTTAGTACTGCTGAGTGTTGAAGCCAATTTCTGGCTTATTGGGCTTATCTCATTTGCTTATTCTTGTTCCTAGTGGTTCATATTATTTGTGTGTTAAGTTGTGTTAGCCCATTTTCCAACTTGCTTTGCTTATTTGTTCCCAAGAGCCAAAAGAAAAAGCCAACATGTGCCCTTAAGTTTGTTTAAGCTTTCTGTCTAGTTTAGTTTTTTTTAGCTTATTTAGATGTTAGAATTTAGTTCATAGTGCTTATTTAGCTTAGGTTAGATAATCCCTTTTAGCTTATTTGTTCAAATTCTAGCTTATTAGTCCAAAAAGTCAAAAAGATATAGCCATTTAAGCCTTAAGCTTAGTTAAGCTTGCTGTCTGTTTTAAAAAGCCCTTTTTCAGCTTATTTATAAGCATTTTCAAAAAGTCGTAGTTATGAAAATTGTTAAGCTCAAGGAGCTTAACAAGTTTGTTTGAAAAGTTTTTGTAAAAAAAAAGGGGAGATAAGGGGAAACCCGGGTGAGCAAGACTCGAACCCGGGCCTCTACCCTCAATACACCCCTTTTATAACCAAGCTCTTACCGCTGTGCCCTTGGGACTTCTACGTTAGAGTCCCAAGTGGTAATCTATTTAACCTTGTTTAGCCCATTTAAGCTATAAGCTCGTTTGAGCTTAATTTCGGCTTATTTATAAGCCGAAATTTGGGTTTCTTATTTTTCTTAGGATAGTCGTAGGGTCTAGTATTTTAGGTAATTTTTTCAGAATTTTTAAAAATAGTTTAGTATTTTTTATAATTTAATTTCGTTAAAAGTTTAGAAAAATCCATAAAAATATAAAAATTATCAAAAAAATATTTTTCTTTTTTAGAAAATTTTCTTTAGTCATATACTACGTAGGAAAAATATAAAAACTTTCGTAGGGTTAATTTTTTAATCTTTTGATTTTTAAAGAACGGGCCTCGGGTACGGATTTTGTCTTGACTCGTTTTTGGGTCAAACGACCTCCGTTTTCAGTCTAGTCTTTTTCATTCTTCATTATTAGTTCCCTAGAGTAGTTTAGAAGTAAAAATTTCTTTGTAGGGTTAATTTTGAAGATTTTAGGTTTTTGACCCTTTGTTCGGGATTCGTGCTCTCGTTTTTCAGCTTAATTTCATAATTTTTAGGTTTTTCTTAATCGTTTTTATTTGTCATTGCTTAACTTAGCTTTCCACACTCTCAAATCATTTCTCTCATTCAAACTTCAATCTTCCGATTGTATCGATTCTTCAGTCCAGCCTCGTTGGGGATAAACGACCCGGGAACATTCTATACTACTTCTCGGTTTTATTGATTATTGTGTTTTTAGACTATACTTACTATATATTTTATATTTCATTATATATTATATATAAAAGTGTTAGTTTATCCAAATCATTTTTAGCAGCCGCTGCCCGGGGAGGTTGTGAAGCCGATTATCGTTCAGTTTGTCAAGAAGTGTTTGAATCTGTGAATATTATCATATAAAAAAAAAGAACCAAAAAAAAAAACCTAAAAGTACAAAAATATTTTTCATTTTCTTTTTAGTATAATTATCATTTAAAAGAGAAAAAAAAAGAAAACCAAAAATATAAAAACATTATCTTTAATTATAAAATAAAATTCACAAATTGGTAAAAATACCAAAATATAATATTCTCAATTGAGGTATTATCATAATAACTTCCGGTGAACTTTTTGGTTCCCAACTCGAACAAAAGATTTAAAAACTTGCCTTTTGTGTCACTTGCGAGGTACGGTTCACCTTTTAAAAGATAAACAAACTCTAAGAGGGTATAAGGCGGTTGTTTCACTAGGAACCAACGACCCTAAAGGAAAAAAGGTTTTAATAGCTTTGCCTTTCCTATGTCCACCGCTCCTTAGGGCGTTTTCTTTTCGAAGAGTTACCGAGAAGCTTGTCGATTATTAGGTTTAAGTTGTCTTTTTCGTTGTCCGTTATTAAAATAAATTGTGAATTTACTTTTGATAAACCAAAAAGAACAAAAAAAATTAGTGTAAATTTTCTTTTTTAGTGTATGCACACTCGTTCCCAGTCTCGTAATCTTCATAATCAACAACACCAGGCCCCACCTGTTGTTGAACAATTTAATCTTGAAGAACCAATTGAAAATCCAGAACCACTAGCTCCGATGGATGATAACCGGACTATGGCTCAGTTGCTTGAAGCACCCACCGCGGGTTACGAGGATGCCATCGTTGTGCCCGAAATCACCGCGGACAACTTTGAGCTTAAGCACGGTCTGCTTAACCTCGTTCAAAACAAGCAATTCTTCGGACATGACAAAGAAGATCCTCATGCCCACATCCGATATTTCAACAAGATCACTTCTACGATGAAGTTCCCGAACGTCCCGAGTACGTCGGTAAAGCTTATGCTTTTCCCATTTTCCCTCGAGGGAGCAGCCCGGATTTGGCTTGAAAAAGAACCCCCTCGATCGATTCAAACATGGGATGATCTTGTCTCAAAATTCATCAACAAATTTTTCCCTCCTTCTAAAACCACAAATCTTCGAAATGAAATCACGAGATTTCAACAAAGATTTGATGAGACGTTTTATGAAGCTTGGGACAGATTTAACGATCTTCTTCGGGCATGTCCACATCATGGATTTTCTGAGTTGCATCAACTCGATACATTCTATAATGCCTTGAACTCTAACGATCAAGATTCGTTAAATTCCGCCGCGGGTGGCAACTTTTTGGATAAAATGCCTCGTGATTGCCTAAGAATCATTGAAAGCAAATCCAAAGTTCGTAATTCACGCAACAAACCAGTTGTTGCCAAAGTGAGTTCGAGCACTTCCACCCCCGGAATCTCTTCCGAAGTTGCTGAGTTGAAAGATATGGTGAAAGCTTTACTCCTTGATAAGAAAAATCAATCTCCCGCTCCTACTCCTGTCAAAGCGGTTGAGGAAAGTTGTGTTACTTGCGGTGGTGCTCATTCCTACCAAACTTGTCCAGCCACTTCTGGCAATGTTTATCGAGATAATATTCAAGAATATGTCTCTCAAGCAGCCGCAGCTAACTACAAAGGAACACGCGGTTATCGAGCCGATTTAAAATCAAATTTCGACCTCCCGGTTTTCTCCCTTTCAAAACAACCATAATGTGCAAAATCATGAAACAATCAGAATCGTTACCACCAAAAACCGAGGGAATTTTAATCAAGCTTCAGCTTACCAACCCCCGGTTCATCAAGGTCAAATCTATCGACCTCAGGTTGTTCAACCTCCTGCTTATCAAGCTCCCGCCTATCAAGCTCCAGCTCCTCAGACACATGGTGTGTCTAAAACCGATTTTGATAGCTACATAAAAGCTAATGATGCTGTGATGAGGAACATGCAAACTCAAGGTCAAAACATGCAAAATCAATTGACCAATCTCACGGACATGCTTTCCAAATTTGTCACTTCCAATACCGCCTCTACTTCGGGAACTCTCCCTAGTAACACTGTTACTAACCCGAAAGAGGATTTAAAGGGTATTACCACTCGAAGTGGTGTAGCTTACAAGGGACCCACGATTCATACTACTTCTTCTCCTAAAGTAGTAGAACGTGAACCCGAGGTCACAAAGGATACGATGCCTCCTACTAATAACGGAAGCACCGAAGACGTCCAACCTCCGGTTGTCCCTATTTTTCATCATGAATCAATCTCTGAGCCCGTAAATGCTCCAGTTAGTGCTTCAAGGCCTAACCAAAAAGCATCGATTCCATTTCCTTCAAGAAGAAATGATGAAAGACGTCGTGAGAAAGCTAACGACCAAATTGAGAAATTCTACGAAATCTTTCGAGATTTGAGTTTCGAAATTAGCTTTACGGATGCCTTAGCATATGCCAAAATTCGCCTCGACTCTACAAAACCTTAATCCGTAGACAAACACAAGGAAAAAGTTGAGTTAATGGCTAGAACCCCATTAAAGAAGAATGCTCAGCCGTCATTCCTAACAAGTTACCCAAAGAAACTTGAGACCTGGCCGATTTCTTATTCCTTGTGAATTCTCTGGGATTAATACATGTAACGCCTTGGCCGATCTTGGCGCAAGCATTAATCTTATGCCCTATTCCGTCTGGAAAAATCTCTATCTTCCCGAACTAACCCCGAATTGCATGACGCTTGAGTTAGCGGACCGTTTAATCTCTGAACCAATCGGTATCGGTCTGAAGGACTCTAAGTGACGTGGGAAAGTTCCAATTCCATGCAGATATCGTATGTGTCGATTTTATCCAGACCCCCGAGTACCTCTAATCCTTGGGAGGAGTTTCTTAAAGACCAGTCGTGCATTAATCGATGTATACGAAGGAGAAATAACCCTTCGTGTTGGCAGAGAGGCCATTACATTTAACATGGACCAAACTTCGAGATACACGGCTAATTACAATCATATGACGGCAAACCGAATTGACGTCATTGATATTGCTTGTGAAGAATATTTTCAAGAAGTTCTTGGTTTCTCAAACGTGGTCTCAAGTGGCAATCCTACTCCTTACTATGATCCAATCGTCTTTACTGTTTCTCCAACTTTAACTCCATTCGGGGACATTGACTTTCTCCTTTTCGAAGAAGCCGACTCTTTTCTTGCTATAGAGGATGATCCAACTTCACCGAAAGTTGATCCAACATATTATGACCCTGATGGGGACATTCTTCTCCTCGAAGCAATTCTTAATAGTGACCCATCACCACCACCTCCCAATCAAGGAACTTATTTTTTGGAAACTCAAAAAGATCTTAAAATCTGTGAAGCAAACTCTTTAGTTAGTGAGCCCCCTGAGGTTGAACTCAAGGACTTGCCACCTCATTTGGAATATGCATTTTTGGAGGGTGACGACAAGTTACCCTCATAATTGCAAAGATTTGAGAAGAGGAAAAAAGGCAGCTCAATCGAGGTTCCTTAAGTCCCACAAAGCTAGCCATCGCTTGAACCTATCTGATATTAATGTTATCAATCCAGAGTTTTGTACACACAAAGTATCTCATTGAATAGGACTAACGAACCGACGGTTTTTCATGCATCAAAGGCGGTAAATCCGAAAATCCATGACGCCATCAAGAAAGAAGTTGAAAAACTTCTTGACGCCGGATTAATTTATCCGATCTCTGACAGTCCATGGGTAAGCCCGGTGCATTGTGTACCGAAGAAAGGTGGCATGACTGTCGTCAAAACGAAGGAAAATGATCTTATTCAACTCAATGGTCATAGGGTGGTTAGCTGTGCATCGACTATAGAAGAAGTAGAATGAGGCATACCCCGAAAAGACCACTTCCCACTTCCCTTCATGGACCAAATGCTCGAAAGACTCGCGGGAAACCAATTCTATTGTTTCCTCGATGGCTTTTCGGGTTATTTCCAGATTCCCATAGACCCGAAGGACCAAGAAAAGACAACCTTTACTTGCCCATACGGAACATTTGCCTATCGTCGCATGCCTTTTGGGCTATGCAATGCACCTGGCACGTTCCAACGATGTATGATGGCAATCTTCCACGACATGATCGAGAAAACGATGGAAGTGTTTATGGATGACTTTTCAGTCTTCGGGGATTCTTTCTCTACATGCCTATCCCATTTGGACAAAATGTTAAAACGGTGTGAAGACACCAATTTGGTCCTAAACTGGGAGAAAAGCCATTTCATGGTAAAAGAAGGCATTGTTCTTGGACACAAAATCTCTAAATCAGGAATTGAGGTCGATCGAGCTAAAGTTGACGTTATCGCCAAGCTCCCTCACCCGACTACTGTGAAAGGTGTCCGAAGTTTTCTTGGGCACGCCGGTTTTTACCGACGATTCATACAAGACTTCTCCAAGATAGCCCGCCCAATGACTCATTTGCTTGAAAAAGAGACTCTATTTTTCTTCTCAAAAGAGTGTATCGAATCCTTTAATACACTTAAAAGAAAATTGACTGAGGCTCCGATTTTGATTGCTCCCGACTGGGACTTGCCCTTCGAACTCATGTGTGATGCAAGTGATTTTGCAATTGGGGCAGTCCTAGGGCAACGAAAGAACAAGCATTTCCAACCAATCCACTATGCCAGCAAAACCATGACTGAAGCTCAAGCACACTACACTACGACCGAAAAAGAATTACTTGCCGTAGTGTATGCTTTTGAGAAGTTTCGGTCATATCTTGTTTTGTCTAAGAGCATAGTGTATACCGACCATTCTGCTATAAAGTATCTCTTCGCTAAGAAAGATGCTAAGCCAAGACTGATGCGGTGGATCCTTTTGCTCCAAGAATTTGATGTTATCATTCGAGACAAAAAAGGAGCAGAGAATCTGGCCGCCGATCATCTTTCAAGACTTGAGAACCCTCATCAAGATAAACTCGAGAACAAGGAAATCACTGAAACATTCCCTCTCGAAACTCTTGGATCGGTTGCTCTTCGTGCTGATAGTACCCCATGGTTTGCAGATTTCGCAAACTACCATGCGGGGAATTTCGTTGTCAAAGGAATGTCATCCCAACAGAAAAACAAGTTTTTCAAAGATGTCAAACACTACTTCTGGGATGACCCCTTCTTATTCAAAATCTGTGCGGATCAAGTGATCCGACAGTGTGTGCACAGCAAAGAAGCTCTCGACATTCTCGAAGCTTGCCACAATGGGCCCATCAGGGGACATCATGGTGCAAATCTTACCGCCAAAAAGGTCTTTGATGCCAGATTCTTTTAGCCTACAATTTACAAAGATGCCCACGAGTTAGTTAAAAATTGCGACTCATGCCAACGACAAGGAATATTTTCACAAAGGGATGAGATGCCTCAAAATTCCATCTAAGTTTGTGAAATCTTTGACGTTTGGGGTATAGACTTCATGGGACCGTTCCCATCATCAAAAGGAAACAAATACATACTTGTGGCTGTCGATTACCTATCAAAATGGGTTGAAGAGAAAGCGCTCCCCACCAACGACGCCCGAGTAGTTTGCAAATTCCACCTACGACGCCCAGGTAGTTTTTGCAAATTTCTTAATCTCTCTTTGCAGATTCGTGCCCCTGCGAGCCCTCATCAATGATCGTGGAACACATTTTGCAAAATTACCAGTTTGCAAAGGTCAATAACTTAAATACGGAGTTACTCATCGTCTCCCCTCCGCGTATCAACCCAACAAGACAAGTGGCATGTGTGGCTGAATCGTAGTTAAAAAGAATTATTGAAAGACAGTGGGCTAAAATCGTGCCTCTTCGTCGGACAAAAAGTAGAAACCAAAGTAAAACAAATTGATATATTTTTGTGTTGTCTACTGATTAAAAACAAAAATAAAAAAAAAAAGAAAAAAAAGAAGTAAAAAAAAAGACATCCAAAAAAAGCACCACAAACCAAAACAGCCCCACACTTCCAAACCCCCACACCACCACGCCACCCACTTAATTAGCCTTGATGCCGTCTCCTGGTCCTTCGTACACGCTCCAAAACACCCATCGGTTGCACTCCGTCACAAAGCTTGTAATAATGGATGTCATCTGCGATGAGTTAGAGCACAAAGCTTACGTTGGCCCTTAAACATGCAAACTTGATCTCAAAACGCGGGAGATCAACCACAGTTGTCCAACTCAAATAATAAGTTAAACGCGTGATTCAATGCCTAAGAAAATACATTCTCTGATTGACAAAGAGAAAACTAAGAGGATCTCGTTGACGCAAAGATCAAAAACCAGCGTTCAACGTCGGATCAAGACCTCACTCTTTAATTTCCACGATTGAAAATTCTTCTCCGGCAATTGAAGTCCCGCTGGCAGGACCATTTACCATTGTTCAAGTTGTTCATATGGCACTGTTGAGTTATCCAAAACTATGGGGCCAAACTTTAAAACAGTAAATGGTCTCGTCTGAAGCGACTAAATACTTGGAGGGGATTCCCACTAGGATATTGATTGCAGTTTTTTATACTTAAAAAATATATCACAAAATAATATAATTCTAAGAGTAATTAAGAAGATTACCAAGTTACCCTTGATAAAATTCACTCTCAAAAATATATATAATATAATATATAATACGTATATCAAACCGGGCAAGTATGATCACCCGGGTCGTTATCCCCAATGACTAGTGAAATTGAAACCACATTTAGGATCGGATCCTGATTTGAATGAAACAAAGATGTTTGATTTGGAAGGATGTATAAAAATAAAATTTAAATGAACAATTAAACAAACTAGGACTAATGGTGCAAATACCTAACAAACTAACGGAGGGACTAATCTGAAAAACAACTAAATTGAAAAGTTACACTTTCTACCCTAAGAATCAACCCCGACAACAGGCTAAGCCCCGAATTAAGGTGAAATTTAAAAAGTGCTTAAAATGAAAAACTCAAAGAAGCAAAGTTGTAAAGAAAGCTAGAGGGAACAAAATTAATAAAAGCTATTAGGGCTGAAAATCTCAAATAAGCTCAGAAAGAGCTTATTTCTAAACTGATTACAGAAAGTTGGGTTTAACCCTTAGTTTTAGAAAATAAGCTATAAAAAACTCAAAACTAGCTCAAAATGAAAAAGGAAAGAAGTTCTGAAAACCTTATGATGTGCTTAATCTATAAATGAGAAGAAACTAAAACTTAAACTACTTTTATGCTACTGAAATTAAGCATGAAACAAGCAAACTCAGGAAATAAGCTAAGAAACACAAACTTCAAATAAGCTAGAGATCTTAATAAGCTAAACTGGACTATAAAACTTAAAAGACAACTTAAACTACCTATAATTCATCTATTTAAGCTATAAAATCTAGACTTATAAGCTAATTTAACAAATTTAAATCCTAAAGATTCTAAGTACTGTTTTTGGATTTTTCAGGTTTTTTTAAGACTTTTGACAGCAAAATAAGCTAAGACAATAAGCTAGAAAACAAAATTGAAGACTTAAACTAAATTAAGATATATGAAAACTTAAATCCTACCGAATTTTATAAGCTAAATACTAAAATTACTGTTCTAAATTAAGCTGAGAACACAGCAGTACTAACTGAGGTAAGTACTGCTAGTGTAAAAATTCAGCAGTACTTTCAAGTGAAAGTACTGCTAGTGCAATTTGACTTTAGAAAACTGAATAAGCAACGAAATAAGCTAAATTATGAAAACTAAAACTAAATTCTTAATAAGCTAAAATTGAACTTAATCCTACTGAAATTTAAGGCTAACAGTACTAACTTTCTAGTTAGTACTGGTAGTGTAAGTATCAGCAGTACTAACTTATGTTAGTACTGCTAGTGCAATTTTAAGAGTGCACTAAACCAAACACTCCTTTATCATTTTGACAGGAGTTAGAAAAGCTTTTTAAGAGAAATCTAATGACCAATTGCTAAATACCAGATAAAAACTAGATAAAAACAAACTTAGCAAACATGATTAAACAATTAAATAAGCTTTAATCTAAGATCTAAACTACTTAAACTAATATTTTTGGATTTTATGAGTTTTGATGACAGAAATGTAAATCTAAAGATCTATAACTAATAAGCTAAAAACAGATGAAGACATATAACTAAATAGTACTAAAAGAGATATTTAAACACTAACAAGCAAAGAGAATAAGCAAATAAGCAATATAAACATTTAAGCTATAACTAAGCAATTTAAACTGAATAATGAAAAGAGAAACTTACTTAAACCTTTAGCTAAACAAAAGGTACCAATTAAGGCAGCTACAAGCTCTCTAGCTTATGAATAAGCTAGAGTATAAGTCCTTGGGATCTCTTCCAAGGTAAGATCCCCTTCCAAAAGCTTAGATACAATAAGATCCATATGAGATTAAACTGATTTAAGGTTTAGATAAGGTTAATACTGAATTCAAACAGCTCTATTTCAGCTTATAGACTGAAAGAGCTTAATATGAGCTTATTGAAACAATTTGGCTTAATAAGAGAGCTTATGACTTTAAATGAGAGTTTAGAAAACGAGATTTAAAACATTAAAAACTGAATTTCATTAATTAAAGAAGCTGATTACAATACTTGAAAAAGGAAATTACATTTAAGAAAGATACAAATTAAAGATAGACTAAAAATCGACTTAAAAGCTAGATTAAAAAAAACGTAAAAAAAAACTAGATGGTGTGTGTGTGAGAAGTGAGGTCTTTTTATAGTGCCAAGCTGAAGCTTCTAGGTCCTCATGCCTTGCTCTCCAAACTTTTAATCTCTGCCATTCATTGCTTTAATCATTTGAGCTTCAATCGTGGCCGTTTGATCAAGATGTGTGTATCTAAGGATTGCCAGCGTGTCATTCCATTGATGTGACGTTTGTGCTTCTTTTGTGAGTAAATTAGCACAAAAACCCACATAAACTTGTGCTTTCACCATGGCTAACGTGGCATTGAGCTTGAGCTAGGATAAGTATCCCCTTGATTAGACTAATTTGTCCTTGCATTTGTGCTTGAGCTTCCTTGAATTGACCAACGCACCCTTTAATTTCGATTTGCCCCTTGGTTTTGACTGGTGGGTAACTTTCGGGACGATGGGTGAACAGTAAAAGGGATTCCCGCCTATTTTCGACAGTTAAAACTGTTGATCTTTGGGAAGTTTACACATTTGGTCCTTGTCTTTCTTTTCTCTCTTTCAAGTTATAAATAACTTTTGGAAATTGCAAGATTGGCCCTTGTGGATGTTACAAAAGGAAATTGGCTAAGGTTTTGGGCTTTTGGGGCTTCGGCTTTGTACTCTTCTGATTCTCGTGTCCATGCTTGCTTGTTTTCTTGTGATTTTTGACGTTATCCATCCTGCACACGAAAACCAAAACACAAATACAAGCATATTTTTTTGCCATTTTTGGGTTGTTTTGGGTTTAATTGGGTTATTTTAGGTATAAATGGATATGTGTATTTTACACTTATCAATCATCATCTGTGAATCCACTTTGACAAGGGTTTCTGAGATATCAGCCTTTATAGCAACCATACTCTAAGATTTTCCTTGTTGACATTACATAAGGTACCTGTACTTAAATCAAGACTTTGTTTCTTCTGAACATTGATTGATGTACCTGCACTTACATCCAGAGTTTGTTTGCATGCATGAATATAAGGGATATCTACATTTGAACCATGTGGGGGTTCACTATCAACCTTGCTTGTGCAAGAGTCGAATAACTTTCCTGTATGGAATCCCACCTAAGACGCAAACAGATTTTGAAAATTTCTACCCGTCGGGTTTCCAACCTAAGATTCAGATCTAGGAATGTTTCACATACACAGCGAATCGTATTAGAGAAAAACCTATGTCCTGTAAGGATCTGCCTACCAAGGTTTCCGAGTATGACTCTTTTGATCCTACGGGTTTGTTTACTGAGTTTGTTTCAATATTGGATGGAGTCTTAGCACGTTTACTATTCCTTCAGGAGTTTTTGTTATACAAGCATCATATTTGCATAAAGACACACTTATGACTGAACACAAACAAAGTTTTTGGAATCTGAAAAGAACTAGAACTCTTAAGTGATCTGCTTTGGGTATACTGTTACCTTAACGCGACACTCTTAGATACAGGCAAACTCCTAGATTGTTTGGATTGTTTGTCTCCTAGGTTTGGTTTGCCTATCACAGCAGTGCTTTGAAATCTAAGCAGAAGTAGTCACACTAGTTGTTTGAGTTCGCTACTCCCTTTCTCGTATCTTTTTCTTAGTACATCTAGATAGTGATTATTTGAACCCATGTCATTTGAACTTAAGTCTTGGCATGTTCTTAGAATTATCCTAGATGAGCTAGATGCACATCATGTGAAATGGTTTTGCAAAGGTGAATTCCTGTTTCTTAGTAAATATTGTTGAGTGACTGAGTTTTTGACAAAGTCTTATTCACATCAACTTGGAGGCAAGACCTTTTTTTTGACATTTGAGCCCTTCAGATTTAAACGCATTCGTTGTCTAACAACTATGTTTCTTAGTGATGGTAACACCGGTTTCCCCAAGCTGGTGTCTATCAACTTAGTATCTACACTATTTCCTTTAACTTCTTAAGTCATTTTCCTGAATCTGAGCTTTTAATTCAGTATTATTAGCAAGTAAAGAGTTTGTTTTTTTCCTTTAGTCCTTAGATCTCGTATTTTAATAGAATCATACAAAACTTTGTAATGTTTTCAAAGTCTCATTTTCCTTACTAATGTAGCCACACTAATGTTCTAAGATTTCTGAATGTTCATTGTTTCAAGTACATCAATTTTCCTTTTAATCTTGGCTTATTAATTGGTTTTCATTCAAATTTGACCATGTTGCCCCTGATTTAAAGATTGATTTTGAATATTTAGTCGAGAGAGCGAATGCAATGTGCTTCATTTTTTTGAAAAATCTTTTGAAATTGGGCAACTGTCCGTTTTGAGCAAAATATTTTCAGACGCGAGGATTGTTTGAGTATGAATAAGTGTAGAATTCACTATGATCCGTTTATATACCAAAAAATAACACATTAAAGACCCAAAACAGACCAAAAATGCAAAAATAAGAATTGTATTGGTGTTTTGTGGTGTGCATGCGCGGAGAAGTCAAAAATAAAAAGAAAACAATCAAAACGCGCAGCCCGATACGAGAATTCAAAAAGTTACAATGCCGAAGTCCCAAAAGCCCAAAAGCCTTTGCCAAGTTCGCTTTTATAATAACAACCTCAAGGACCATTTCGTTGCATTTCTTTCTCGAAGATTATTTTTAATAACTTAAGAGAATAAAAGAAAGACAAGGACCAAATGTGTAAACTTCCCAAAGATCAACAGTTTTAACTGTCGAAAATAGGCGGGAATCCCTTTTACTATTCACTACGTCAATCCCCCGATTTCACTTCCATGGTAAAACAAGGTGGCAAATGAAAATTAATAGGGTACAGGAAGACAATTCAAAATAAAACGAAGGAAATAAGATATTTTCACTAGGGAGAAGGGGGGGGGGGGGGAGGGGGGGGGGGGGTGGGGGGGGGGGTGTGGGGTGTGGGTGGGTTGGGGGGGGAATGTTGGGGGGGGGGTGGGGGGGGTGTGATATAAGTAGTGAATGAGGTGGGAGGGGGGGGTAGTGGGGGGGTCAGGAGGTAATGTATTTTTAAATATAAGACGAGGGGGGGGAGATGAATTGATTGTAATGACATTGACTTGAGCTAGATAAGTATCCTCCCACTAGATTAGACTAAGAAGGATCCCGCTGGCCGTTTCGTATCATTGTTTGTTTTTGAACGAATTAATGAACTAGTAAAAGGAAAAAAAAAGCTTAAGAAACCAGAAACATATAAAAAACCACATCAAAACCCAACAATGCAAAAATGAAGATATAGAGTCTCTTTCTATACATGATTGCAGGGATCAATTTAGTCTACTTCAAGGGTGATACTAATCCTAGCTCAAGCTCAATGTACACGTCAATCAGATGGAAAAGCTCAAATAAGGTGGTTTTTATGCTAAATCACACACAAACTATCACAAACGTCACATCCATGGGAATGACACCTGGCGAATCCTTAGATAACACAATATCTGATTCCAACGTCTACAATTGATGATCAAGTGATTTGGGAAATGATTGGTTGAGATTAAAAGGTTTGGAGAGCAAGGCAAGGCAACCTAGAAGCTTCTTTCAGAGCATATAAATAGGCCTCATTCTCACACACACAAGGAGTCGATTTTTTAGTTTTTATTAATTTTTAGCTTAAATTCATAATTTTCTTAAATGTAAATTTCCTTTTTTCAATATTGTAACCAGCTTCTTTAATTAATGAAATTCCAGTTTTTTAATGTTTTAAATCTCGTTCTTAAGCTTCTCTTTTAAGTCAAAACTCTCCTAATAAGCTAAGTTTGTCTCATAACTAATAAGCTCATTTAAAGCCTCTTTCATTTCTAAAGGCTGAAATTGAGCTGTTTGAAATTTGAATTAAGCTTATCTATAACCTTAAATCAGTTTAATCTTAACATGGATTCTTATTGTATATAAACTTTGAAGGGGCTCCTAACTTGGAAGAGATCCCAAGAATATACCTTAGCTTATTAATAACTAAGGAGCTTGTAGCTGCCTAAATTGGTAACCTTTTTGTTTAGCTAAAGGATTAATTACGTTTTTCTTTTCATTTCTTCTCTATTGTTCAGTTTTAATTGCTTAGTGATTGCTTATATGTTTAATTTTGCTTATTTGCTTATTCTCTTTGCTTATTAGTGTTTAAATATCTCTTCTTGTGCTTATTAGTTATATGTCTTCATCTGTTTTTGCTTAAGTAGTTATAAGATCATTAGTTTCTCATTTCTGTCATAAAAAACTCATAAAATCACAAAATTATTAGTTAATTAGTTAAGATCTTAGAATTAAGGCTATTAGCTGTTAAGTTTTGTTAATTAAGTTTGTTTTAAGCTAGTTTTTATCTGGTATTCAGTAATTGTCCATTAGATTTCTCTTAAAAAGCTTTTCTAAATCCTGTCAAAATGATAAAGGATTGTTTGGTTTAAGTGCACTCTCAAATTGCACTAGCAGTATTAACTTAAGTTAATACTGCTGACTCTTTACACTACCAGTACTAACATAAGTTAGTACTGTTAAGCTTTTACACTACCAGTACTAACATCATTAGTACTGTTACGTTTAGATTTTATTAAGAAATTTAGTAGGATAAGTTTAGTTATAGTTTATTAAGATTTAGTTTTAGTCCTTCAATTTATAGCTTATTGTCATTTCTTAAATTGTTTTCAAAAGTCCAAATTGCACTAGCATACTTTTCAAGAGAAAGTTACTGCAAAATTTTACACTACAGTACTAACCTCAGTTAGTACTGCTGAGTTCTTAGCTTAATTTAGAACAGTAAGTTTAGGATTTAGCTTATAAAATTCAGTAGGATTTAAGTTTTCATATAGCTTAATATAGTTTAAGTCTTTAATTCTGTTTTCTAGCTTATTTCCTAAGTTTAATTTAGCTGTCAAAAGTCATAAAACCTGAAAATTCCAAAAACAGTACTTAGGATCTTTAGGATTTAAACTTGTTAAATTAGCTTATAAGTCTAGATTTAATAGCTTAAATAGATGAATTATAAGTAGATTAAGTTGCCTTTTAAGTTTTAGAGTCTAGTTCAGCTTAATAAGTTCTCTAGCTTATTTAGAGTTTGTGTTACCTTGCTTATTTCCTGAGTTTGCCTGTTTAATGCTTAATTTCAGTAGTTCAGAGCACTTCTAGCTTAGTTTTTCTTTGCATTTCTAGATTAAGCACCATCCATAAGCTGTTAAGATTCATTTTCCTTTTAGAATTAAGCTTAATTTGAGCATTTTATGGCTATTTAAGTGAAAATAAGCTCAAAACCTCACTTTCTGTAATCAGTTTAGAGATAAGCCCTTCCTGAGCTTATTTGAGATTTTCAGCCCTAATAGCTTTTATTAATTTTGTTCTCTCTAGCTTTCTTTACAACTTTGCTTCTTCGAGTTTTTCATTTTAAGCACTTTTTAAATTTCACCTTAATTCGGGACTTAGCCTGTTGTCGGGGTTGATTCTTAGGGTAGAAAGTGTAACTTTTCAATTTAGTTGTTTTCTACTTCAGTCCCTCCGTTAGTTGTTAAGTTTCCCCGTTAGTTTCTTAAATCTTTGCATCTTTAGTCCTTAGGTTAAGTAATAATTAGTTTAATAAATAATTAGGTTTAAGTTTAAATTAGTTTAATTAAAGTTTTATAAAAAGATAAAAATTAGGGCTTTTATTTTTAATAATTTTCTGTATTTAGTAAAATCTTAAGTTTAAATATTTTTTAAGTTTAAATTTTAGTCAAATTGCTTAATAGTGCATTTCCATATTTGTTTAATTGTTCAATTAAATTTTAGTTTTTATTTCTTTCCAAAATCAACTATCTTTGCTTCATTCAAATCAGGATCCGAACTTAAAACGTGGTTTCAATTTCACTAGTCATTGGGGATAACGACCCGGGTGAACATACTTGCCCGGTTAAACATACGTATTTTATATTATATTATATGTATTTTTGAGAGTGAATTTTATCAAGGGAAACTTGGTAATTTTCTTAATTACTCTTTTAAGATATTATATTTTATATATATTTTACTTGTGTTAAAACTGCAAATCAGTATACTTATTACTAGAAGTGATAATCCACTATTGACATGTTGGAGTCAAGATTTGACATGATCTTCATTAGTTGTTGGATATGGTTCTTGGAAATAAGATCATATAAACATATATGGATTTGTTGTGAAGTCAAAAACATTATCAGGACAATATTCTTGAGAGGTTCAATGTGGGGGATTCTGGCCTAGCTAGAATCCAGTGACATCTTTTTAAATCTATTTAAAATAGAGGTATATATGTTGCCGATTTTGAATTCTCAAAGAACAGTGGGCATCTTATGTGTTTAATGATGTAGGTGTGACCTGATAACCATGTCAAGTAGATATAACAGTACAAGTGTGTATCATTTGAATAGTATTACACGAGTACTATAATACTTACGATAGAAGATATTCGGCTGCTATCAAATGATAGAGTAATGCAAATTTGGATTCTTACTTAAAATAATCTAGATCCACTAGAGTGGATGTATTTACGCTAAGTGGGAAGCTATGCCTTAGAAATCTTATAAGTATTTCAAACAGACATTTATTGCTAAATATATGATGAAATATGAATTTATCATTTGAGATAAATTTATAGAATATGTAGGATATTTACGTTAATTCATAAAGAACATACCAACATGGCGTAAACCGGTAACATCCATGTTTATAAAGTGTGATAATCAATTGAATTTGACAGAGCTCATATCATAATGTAAAATGGTACGTCGAGATATGTCCATCATAGAAAGTGATCGGTGCGACAACTACTCTTAACTAGAGTTATCACGACTAACTTCGTATATTCAACGGATAATATCGCGGATCCGCTTACGAAAGGCTTAAGCAGAGAGTTAGTTAGTGAGTCATCTAAAAGAATAGGACTAAAGCCCTTAAAGGAATGAGTTTCTATTAAGGAAAACCTAACCTAATTGACTAGAGATCCTAAGATGTGGGTTCAATAGGATAACCTAATCATAGAAGTATGGGGGAATTACTTAATATTGTAACTTCCCAGTCCATTCCTATAATACATGTGACTTATATGGCTTTTATATTTCAAGATGAAATCGTAAAGCATAATGATTCAAGATGAAATCGCAAAACATATGTTTTTAATTATTCAAGATTAAATCACCTTTGTGAGAGAGAAGTGGGGTCGCTTTGAGTGGAATTGATGCGTATTTTCGTTTAAAGAAATAATTTAACAAGTTTTAAATTTATAAAAACTCGTTCACCGATGTCTACACGCATTAACGGGCAGACCCGGTCGTGTGTAGTGTAGGATTGGTAAATCCGAGGTCGTCCCAAGAGCTAAGTTTAGATTAGTTATAATTTGAAATGTCACGGGTTTGAAAATGGTTTTGAATAATTTTGAGAATTAAGACAGGAAGTAATGCGAAAAGTAAATTGAGAAGAAGACTATAGAGAGAAAAGCATGCTAACCTAGTTACCTCATTACTACTGTATATGACATGTCTCCTAGTGCAAAGTCTAAGTATCGTTTTATTAGTGTTCTAAAATTAACATATCCGAATTGACGTTCGAGGTCTGTACTATACTTTCATGGATCCCAATTGCTCGAAAGTCTCGATGTTAAGGTATCTCGGTTGTAGCTATTAAGTACCAACCATTCAAAAGACTTATCTATAACCTAAATAGATTATTAACCCTCTCTGAAAGAGTTCCTACGCTTTAGTAAGTATTTAGGGTAATTAAGATGGTGATCTGATGGATTCCTACACTAGGATAAATTCCAACTTATCCTAGTACCTTTGTAATCCTAAGTTCAGCTGTTTGCCTAATAAAAGGACTAACCGTATCAAAACTACCTTTGAATATTGCCAAAACGCAAGGATCTACGACAAACTATAAGGATATCTAATAAAATGATAATTAAACAAGAAACACTAATCAATACATTAGTAATTACATAACTAGGCCAGCACTAGAAGTGCTTAGCCACTTATGGTAACAGAATAGTAAGAAATAATGGAGGGATTCATTGATCGAAAGCTCATAATTCTTACAGGATTTGTTTATGAATGATTAAATATAAAATTAAGTAAAGTGATTTCTCCCTTAGACTTCAAATGGATTTCTTCGACCTTTGGAAGCTTGGAAGCTTGGTTCGCCCCTTGATGTTGTGGTAGAAGGGTTGATGATGAATATGTAGAATGAGGGCTCTATTTATACTTTTTAAACTTGTTACGGCGTAACTTTTGTGTGTGGTTACGCCGTAATCATGCTGATGTGGGCTTTCTTATCGTAAGCAAAATTGATGTTACGGCGTAACTTCAATGTCCTTATTACGCCATAAAGCTGACTCGGATAACTCATCATTCTATAATGAGACGTGTTACGGCATAAACTTTGCACGTGATTACTTTGTAACCTTGGTGATGACCATTCTTGCCTTAATTATGTTATGGCGTAACCTTTGCAGGGTGGCTACGCTGTAAAACGTCTTAAAATCCATATTTGCTCATTTTTGTGTCCAAATCCCATGATTCTTGCACAAATGCTTGGTTTCTTCCTGAAAACAATAAATAAGTGATTAAGTACCATTTTCGGGCATTTATGAGATAATTACAAGCATTTTGATAGGGAATTTGATACCAAAAAGTATTAAATATTTGATGTTATCAGGAATTATAGGGGCGAAAATCCTAAGAGCTCTTACAGAACCAGGTTAATGTTCAGGACCATAATGAACATGACTTTGAGGACTTGACAATGTTAGGGAGAGTCTTGTGTTATGTCTAATGTTGTCTACGTAAACAGAGGTTGAGTTTAAGGACATCGAGTCTACTAAGATCTAGGAGATTAAGTGCATCTCAAAAGGGAATGTTCAAAGAGTCACACCTACTTATCCTATGCAAGATTCAAGTATTGGAATTTCATTGAAAATTTTCTGTAATACGACTGATCTCCATTCATGTGGGGGATTGATGGAAAATTTGGTTGGCAAAGTGATTTTTGACCAACTTTAGACACAATTATCTATATGTATGTGTCATATATATAAGTAATGGTTTGTAATTTCGTGTTCTTGTTGAAGAGAGCTTTGCAATGAACCTTTTTGTGTCTAAAATAAAGTTGATGTAAATGAGATATCGCGTCTCAAAGTTAGGCATTCGGTACCATGCTTAAAGAGGAAAATTCGTTTATTTTCTATCCCACATTGGTGGAATGTGTAAACTTTGGAGCACTCTAATGTGTATTGTCACACCCCTAAAATATCACAACGGAAAGGTAACTGAGGGTGGTGTCTTTAAAGCACAAGATACAAGAAAATAGAGAACGACCTCTATAGGAGTTGTTTTAAAATACATCATTGATTCATTAAATTAAACAAGGTTTATCATAATACGACATCAATGTTTTACAACCAGGAAAATAGTTTTTTGAGTACAGTCAATGATAATGTTCAAGTAGTAAAATCCAATGCAATTCGACTTCCACTGGTTGACTCTACCATGAACTTCAATGCTAGCCATACAATATGCTAGTTAAGGATCTGGGAATACATGCTTCAAACGTCAATAATAATGATGGTGAGTTAATAGGTTTGAGTAATTTATAAGAGTAGACCATAATATTTTCAAGTGTATGACTATTGTAACATATACAATATCACATAAAAAGAAGTTATTACGATTACACTAAGCTCATGACACCGAAACTAGGACTAACGTTTTATGTTGTTACAAGTAGTTTCTCGATTGGTGTTTAACCTAAGAACACCTAGAGTTTCACAAAAGGTATACATCTGTTTGACAAATACATTGGTCAAGTAAGTGCTACTTACCCGGACGGGGGTGCCAACCCTAATAGATCTATTTACAACAATCATACTTACGCAAAGTAATTAACGGTTCATGATAGTGGGCAAAGTGGGTTAACGGTACTTAGGCTAATCCACAATAGTTTAAATTTACTTGTGTCCATAAGTAAAAACAAGCAATGTATCTCAACTAAGTGTTTCAAAACAATTATAAAATGAGTAAACAAGAGCTATGAAACTTACCTCGAACAAGTGGTGATACAATAGATATGGTAGAACGATTACGAGTGTGCAAGTATCCTAACCGCGACCTAATGCAATAATAGTTCGCTTTAGGTTTATAATGCAACATGAGGTATATGCGTATGAGTTTTATAAGATGTTATCACATCACCTCTAAAGCTTTTAGTGAAGTTTAATAAAAGTTTCATAAGTACAACTAAAAATAAGGAAACCAAGTAAACACATATTAGTTCAAAAAACACTTTATTATAGTCGTTGTCTAGAATTTAAAACAACTTTAAACGCCCATAACTCCTTCGTATCTATACATACTTTTTTTTTTTTTTTTTTGTTTATTCAAATCTCAGATTAAAGGTAAAAATGTCCCCTTTTAAGAAATTAAGACCACGTAGCCATGGAACTAAGATTTACAGACATCCTAAATATGCACTACAGACAAGGTTGATTTAAAGCAGGAAATTTCCGAAAAACTTTACCGAGCTTGTTTTAGTCACATATCCTTTGTTATTTACCTTATAGAGTCCATTTAACTTGCCGAGTTTAAGTTAATTTCTTATCTACAAAAAGTTTCAAAGGATCTACTTTGTAAACCACTCTTAAGTTGCTCATAATTACGACTAAATTTCCAAACTCAGATTTGTATCACTAATCTTGCAAAAATCATTCAAAAATGATAGAAAATCATCCATTGTGCGGCCAACTCTAGAAATACTCCTAAGTCATTATACTAATAAATGGAAAGAAATTTGCCATAAGGTTGTTTTAAAGTGTTTACTTCTTTCATATAATGTACTAAAAATGCTGCATAAAATAAGGGTTTTTGTTTTAACAAGTTTTTGCATCAAATCATTATACTACAAGCATATATAATGCAATATAAAGTATATAAATAAGTATGGGATTAATGAAAATGATGAAAAATGAGAATGCTTACATGTGATGATGAAGATTAGATGCTCAAGTGAACTAGTCAAACCCAAAACTAACTAATGAACACTAGTAATCAACACCAAACCCTAGCTTATGAATCTTTAACCCAAATTCTTCTTGCAAATCACTTAAGAAAAGTTAAAAAAAACCCTAAATATATATGTGTTTATGTCGTGTGTTTTTTGAGAGGAGGAAGAAAATAGGTGTTGTGATTTTTGGTGTATGAAATTAATGACTAGTTGCCTCCTTTTATAGCACAACAAATGGAAGTAAGAAAGAGCATCATAGTAATTACAAGGAATTGTGTGTTCAACTTTAGCAAGGGACAAGATATGTAAGAATATGTTAGGCAAGCAAACAAGAGGTGTAAGAATTGGTTAGAAAATAAATGAGAGTACTATGGTGTAAGAGTTGGTTAGAAAACAAAAATGGTGTCATGATGGGGAAGGTGAGGCTGGAACTAGGGTATATGGGATGTGATTTTCAAATTTTGAATATTAAGGTGGTAAAATATGTCAAATCAAAGGATGGTGAGTTTGTTAGGTAATTCAAGCATGCATGAGGATTTGTATGGCAAGTATTAGGTGTATTTACGAAAAACTGTAAAATTAATTTTATAAAACATACTCATGATGGTCATAGCATACTTGTTATGTGTAGACTAAACTTAGTCTAAAGTCGGAGTACATTCAAAGTTGTTTCTCATTGTACACGAGATAACCTCTTCGGTTATAAATTAAGCAAGTACGTACGTGTTCAAAGTAAAACGTTTAAGTTTTTGAGTAAAAGTAAACCTAAAATTTTGGGTTGTCACAGTCTTTCCCTATTAAAATAATTTTGTCCCAAAATTCAGTTGCTGGTATTTGGTGGTGAGGTTTCTGGGAAAAAGTAAGGGTATTTGTTTCGGAATTGGTCTTCACGTTTCCAGGTGAATTCTGATTAACACGATTCTGATTTTCTATTTCAAGACATCAATTCATGTCAATAGTCCATGTAAACCACACACAAACAGGACTAGAGCTCTCAGATTATTCACTAGGGCCTCAAATTGTGGAATGAGTGGGGTTATCTTAGTATTTGGTTGATGACAGTCCTCTTGTAGTTATTACATGTTTATAGTGCATGGCCCAATAGTGTTAGCTTACACCTGTTGCAACGAGGTAAATTCACTAGCGTACCCATTCTTAAATAACTGGCCCACTATCTGGCCCACCAATATAAGCCCTCATGACCTCTTGTCACTTGTTTTGTTGCTCGGAGTTGTTTATGTGATTATCTTCCCACTTTCTTTTGTTCTTACCATTTTTAGTAGCCTTTGCTCGCACGACCTGATCCATAAGGTCATGAGCCATGTAGATGGATTCCCTAATTCTTGTTGGATTGGACGTGGTATGATCTCCTTGAATATCATATGCGACACCCCAGATGTTCCACCCAAACATTTTATACTCAGGTGTAACCATGGTGGGGCAAAGCAAAGCCAGTTCCTGAAAACGTTTGATGTAGCCAACAATGTTAGTTCCCTTAACTGACAGATTCCAAAGCTTAGTCTCTATTTTCTGAACCTCATTCCTTGGACAGTATTCATCAATTATCATTTGTTTCAATTCTCTCCATGTTGTCTCGTAAGCAGCATCTAGACCAATTCTTTTCAAATACGAGTTCCACCATGTCAGTGCACCGTCCAGCAAGGTACATGCGACATACTTCACCTGGAAATTTTTAGCACAATTGCTTATGTAGAATACTGAATCCATCTTCTCAAACTAACAGGTTAAACCAACAGCTCCTTCCGTTCCCTTGAAATTATGAGGCTCGGAAATTAATAACTCTTGTAGACTTGTTTCATTGTTAGCTCTATTTCTGCTATTCCGGTTAGCCTCGTAGGCTGTTATCACATCATCCACGCTCTGAGTGATTAGTTGTTCGATAACAGCAGAGTTCAATCATTGTCTAGTTGTCGGGATATTCTTTAAAATCTCAAAAGATAACAATACCCAATAAGATTTCATACAAGATAAAGTCATGACATGCAGAGATATAATATAAACAACTATGGCAGTATAATCAATATCACAATATAGCATAATAATAACCAACATAAATAGATTTAATACTTGATACATCATTTTACAAATAATAAAAGAGTACAAGCATTGTATTAAAACTACTAGTGAGTACTACTCAACTTAGTAGGCTACAATAAAAAAGAAACTATGCGATACTAATATAGTAGTCTACATGCCAAGTCGATCCTCCATCCTCCTGATGTGTGCCCTGAGTCTGATCTCTCTAACCTTGCTCTCTTGTAAGAGAGCCTTGACATCCTCCATGCAGATATGCGACTCTATAATCCTCTCCCATGCAATCCCTAGTGAGTAATGCAAGACCTCAATCTGCTGCTCAACAGCCTCAGCTCTATCATGGAGTGTCTCTAGCTCCTGCTCTACAGTCTCTACTCTCTCTAGCAACAAAAGATCACTTTCCGTTGCCATTCATGGATAAAATGCTAGAAAGACTCACAGGAAATAAATATTTATGTTTCCTCATTGGGTTCTCTGGATACTTTCAAATACCAATCAATCCTATGGATCAAGAAAAAAAATCTTTCACATGCCCTTTCGGAACATACGCTTACAGGCGAATGCCTTTTGGTTTATGTAATGCTCCTGCTACTTTCCAAATAATCATTGTTTCTATCTGATCAGACATGATCAAAGAATCCGTAAAGGAATTCATGATCATTTCCCATTCTTTGGAACATCCTTCGATAACTATCTAAACACATCTCGATCGAATGCTACCAACGAGTAAGGATGCACAGACATGTCCTTAACTGGACACTTGTCACAAAAAGGTTAAATAAGGAATCTTTCTTGGAGACAAATTGTTCGGAGTAGGCCTTGAAGTTGACAAAGACAAAATCGATTTAATCTCTAAGCTTCCACCCCCCACTAATGTTAAAGGCATTAGAAGTTTTTTATGACATGCCGGTTTCTACTGACGTTTCTTAAAAGACTTTTCAAAAATTGTCCGTCCTTTAACCAAACAACTAGAAAAAGAAACTCCATTGAAATTCAATGATGAATGTCACAAAGCATTCCATTCTTTAAAATAAAAACTCACATGCACACATATGTGATGCCAACGAATTCAAAGTTTGAGCAGTCTTAGGACAAAGAAATGGAAAACACTTTCACCTCATCTATTTTGCAAGAAAAACTCTCAATGCAGCTCAGCAAAAGTATACTGTTACAGAAAAAGAACTTATGCTTAATCTTGCATCAATTCATCCCGACCATATCTAATATTATCCAAAACTATTGTCTATACCAATCACTCCCCCTTGAGACACCTCTTCAAAAAGAAAGATTCTAAACCACGTCTCATACGTTGGATATTGCTATTGCAAGAGTTTGATATAGAAGTAAAAGACAAAAAGGTACAGAAAAGTGAGCTTGCCATTGCGCCGCGACCATTATCCTACGGATATGAAAATGATGAGACAAGTGATGACTATGAAATCAACGATAACTTTCCAGCGAAACTCTTATGGAAATTAGCACCAAAGACATACCATGGTTCGCAGACTTTGTAAACAATTTGGTAGGTGATATTATGCCTAACGGAATGACGTACCAACAAAAGAACAAATTCTTCTCTGACCTTAAAAACAAATTTTGGGAAGATCCTTATCTTTTCAAAGTATGTTCTGACGGTATGATTAGACTTATTGTCTCTGGACCAGAAATCGCACCATAATAGAACAATGTCACCATGGACCTACCGAAGGACATTAAAGACCTACTCACCACTACACTAAAAAATTCTTTAGACTAAGGCTTTTACTGACCAACAATCATCAAAGAAGCTCATACTCTCGTTCGCCTTTGCGAAGCATGTTAGAAAACTAGAAACATATCCAAACGTGATGAAATGCCCTTAAATAGCATCCATGTATGCGAAGTTTTTGACATATGGGGTATTGACTTCATGGGACCATTTTCGAAATCATACAAATTCAAATACATTTTAGTCAATGTCGACTATGTATCTAAATGGGCCGTAGCTTAAGCTTTGCCGACCAACAATCCCATAGTTGTTATTTCATTTCTGAAAAAACTATTTTGCCGTTTTGGAATGCCTAAAGCTCTCATAAGCGACCGAGGAACTTACTTTTGTAACAAAATAATGGAAAAAACTATGAAAAGATACGGAGTTACTCATCGTTTCTCTACATCCTATCATCCTCAAACGAGCGGACAAGTTGAAAATACAAATAGAGCCTTAAAAGAATCCTTGAAAAAACAGTGAAAGATAATCCCGCTGTTTGGTCAAGAAAATTAGATGATGCTTTGTGGGCCTTCAGAACCACTTACAAAACAACAACCGGAAGCACATCTTATAAACTCTTATACGGTAAAAACTGCCACCTACCGTTTGAAATTGAACATCGTGCATACTGGGCACTTAAAACCTGTATCATCGCGGTCAGTGAGAAAGAATATTTCAATTACATGAACTAGATGAATTCCGATATCAAGCATATAAAAACTCTCGTCTATATAAAGCAAGAACCAAAGTCTGGTACAGAAATAAAGTGTTGTTATTTCACTCAAAATATAAATTCAAACAGCCAAAACTAAGATCTCGCTGGCTTGGACCATATGTAATGAAACACCAATATCCATCTGGATATGTGGAACTATATGGTAAATATGGCAAAACATTTATTGTTAACGGCCATCGACTTAAGCTTTATCATGAAGAAGATGATTATAATGACCGAAGGGAAGAACTCACACCCTTCTATCCCAAAGACTAAACTACCAAAGCATGAGTCTAGCTAACGACTCTAAAAATTTAAGCGCTTCTCTTGAGGCAACCTGTGCTTTATCTCTTTTTCACTCAAGTGTGAAGGGGGCCCCAATTAAAAAAATCCCAAAAATATTTTTCTTTTTTTATGTTTTGTTTGTTTATAATTTTCAGGTATTCAAGTCCAAAGAAAAGAAGAACATGGGAGGAAAAATAATGAAGCTCCTTATTGACTAACATTCTTGCAGCTACACTCACTTATGTCCGAGAAGTATCGTTTTCTCTTAATTTTCCTTTTTTTATATTTATTAGTTCTCACATTGAGAGCAATGTTCAACTTAAGTATGGAGGAGAACCAAATAGGAAAAATGAATATATTATATCTCTCCATGTTTGCCCTGCAATCTAGCCACATTTTTAACTCATATTTTATAAAAAAAGTTAATATATAGTTTCCTATTAAAATTAAAAAATATATACTACTTAGTAAGGAAAATCTTACTCGGATTGACATCATAACTAGCATAAAATTACTCCAGTAAATTGTGAGGTATATTCTAGCCTTTGATGCATACCGTTTGCATATTTTATGAGAGTGCCGGTAATTTAGTAGCTCTAGAACTTGTGCATAATTATCATTTACTAACCATAGTGAGGTTAATTTATAGACAATTTCGTATGATAAGAGGTAAAATAAATCCCCATATTATCCCGCTATCTGCAGCACTCGCTTTTAGTGCTAAAGATCTCCCAAGTATGAAGAATGCTCAATGTGCTCAAATGTTTAAGTTATGTGCCAGCCTTAGTTATCATAAAGAATTATTCGGTATTAAAAAAGAGAGAGAAAATCAAAGAAAAAGAAAAAAGTTAGTTAAAGTTATTATAAGGCTTTGGTTTGGCGCATGATATCATTATATTCCCATAATTACCCACATCATTATCACGTTTTGCCTCTTAAAGATTTTGTCTAGGTGTTTACGCCGAAACGCTCATGTTTATGTGTCTCGTACAAGCATATGGTAGCTATCTAATTTATGTCTGTGCAAAATTGAGTGAACTCACAAATACAAAACATATCTGAGTGACTTGTGTGAATAAATCAAATACATCCCTTATGTGAGGTGCTTTGTTATATGTGTTTGCCTGAAACGTCTATAAATCCAGATTAACACTTGTTAAAATAAAAATCTAATATTTCTCCACGTCACGATAAATAATTCTTGTTTTCTCGCTTGGATTGCTTGAGGGCAAGCAATAGCTAAGTGTGGAGAGGTTTGATAATGCCTTAATTATATATATTTTCAGCGGCGTTATTGTATATATTTTCATAATTTCTCATAAACTTTTGATACTCAATAGCATGAAATATGTGCAGGTTCACTTGAAGACTGTTCAAGCTCAAATATGCTCAAAATGCAAGTGTTATAAAAAGGCTCAAAGATTTTGTTACCATTGAAGATGTTGGTAGAAATATTACGATCTATACATTCTCTTCATGTTTTGGTGATGACAAACATGTAACTTATAACACATAACGTAAAGTGCTTAAGTTACCCGTGATCACAAATGATCAATGCATTCATACGACAACATCTCTCGACATCTCAAGTCTGCTTCAACGAAGTTTGCACCCGACGTAAATCACTTAAGGTATGAATAAATAAATGCTTAATTTATTTATGATCAAAGGAATTTTTATTTTTCTTAAACCTTACATTTTTATAAAAGGTAACAAACATTTTTAAAACTTATACAAAATATTTTTGTATTTAAAAGAAATGTTTTATTTAAATAAATATTTTGAATTCAAATTTTCTACCTAACTAAGGGGACCGCCCAGACAAAAAGTCAGCTCAGCTGGTCTATAAATACTGGACTATTCCCCACTGATTTTCTCACCTTTTGCACACACTTTCTTTCTGTTCTAAATCAGTTTATACTCTCCTTTCAATCCTTTGATCATTTAATCTTAAGCATTTATTTCCAAGTGAATTCAGCATATTCCTCCAAGATGCCAAGATAAGAACTCCCGTTTCATTAAGATACAAGTTATGTAGTTTTTAGTTAGTGCAATTTTGACATGTATTACATTCACAGTATAGATCGAGTTCCCATTGTATTTCCAAACTTGTATAATAGTTTATATCGTGGTGATCATGGTGTGTATAGTTGTTAGATAGGGGTGATGTTAGTAAGTAGTGTTAGATTGGTGTGATCGTAGTAGTGTCTAGGTGAAGTGAAGTTGTGAAGTGAAGTGAAGTCGTGAAGTGAAGTGAAGTTGTGTGGTGAAGAGAAGTTGTGAATTGTTGTGAAGTAGTGTGGTTAGTTGTGATAGATTGGTTCTAGCTAGGATTAGAACTTGACATTTGGCTTAGTGTCGGAAATTGGTGTAAGCTTAGTTGTGTTTGGTTTTCTCCGCCTAAAGGGAGCTTGTTGACTAGTGAAGTAACTCTCGAGTTGGGTACTTGGGGAGTGGAGTAGGGCGAAGAGGTGCTTCGTGACCGAACCACTATAAATCATCACGTCCGGTTTGCATTTTCTTTTACCTTTCGCTTTACGTCTTTATTTACCGTATCGCCTTACATTTATACTTGCATTAGATCTATATGTGTGTTGATTGTTGCTTATATTGTTTGGATGATGATTGTGTCATAGATAGAAGTTAACATTATGATTGTGTTTATATTGCGATGACAAGTTCTAGTGGATATAGATGAATTATTCACACTCATCATATTTCATCTAACTTGATGGATAATTTAATACAAAACATTTTACGTTTTTAAATGGAAACGTATTCACCCCCCCCCCCCCCCGCCCCCCCCCCCCCGCAGTAACATTCCACAATTGGTATCAGAAGCCACATCGCTCTAATTTTTAAAACAAATTGGTTTAAAAATGAAGCCCCAACGAACATTTTAATTCCATGTTATCAATGATTACCCATAGACGGGATTAATATGAAAAGTGTTTCGTTGCTTAACTGTATTATTTTGTTGTTAAATACACTTAGTATACTAGCTCGAAGTAAAAATGATGCTTAAAATAAATGTTATATGTTCGGTATCAAATTCAAAAAGTTGTACACCTTTCCACAAAGTCAGTAAATAATTTTAGTCAGAAAACAATTTTTTACAAAAATCATAATTCTGAGTATCAGGTGGGTGGCCCCCTTAAATATTTGGGCGCCCCCCTTAATTCCTGGGCGGTCCCCTTAATTTTAAGGGGACCACCTGTTTGATTCGACAGTTTTTCGGAAACTTTGAAAAATCATATAAAATCAACCGTAAGTCCGTAGAAGTCGTGCCACCCGCCATTTCGAAGAAAATTGAGTTTAATTTCATATAAAAATACTTTCAAGTATTTATTTCAAACTTAACTTAGTCAGAAAGGAAAAATACTACTTATTGTCCAAAACGTTGAGTCTCGTTTTAACGTAAAACTTGTATTTTTTTCTTTTCCTTTCGAGTCAGACATTTCTAGTCGGTATATCTTTGAAAAATAGTGTAATTAACTTTTCAAAAATATTAAACTTGATTTTTAAAATAGGGAGGAAACTAATTTGTCTTCAAATAAAATCGAGCTAAGTATACATTGTTGTATCTAATACACAAAACTACGACAAGTACTTTTATGTGGTATGCTATGTGATTATGTGCACTTCTTTATAACTTAAGTTAGTAGAAATTATTAAATGATCGTTGCTATTTGTAATTAAGCTAATTGAATATCTAAGCACATGTACCATGTACACTATTCGTTTGTTGCTAGTTTTTCGGATTATGCATAACTAGAACTTATGCTAGATTTCTTGTATTAAGATTGCGAAATTGTTCTTGCATTGCATATAGGCATAGATCACTTAACTTACAAATGTTACATAAACATCTTGTAAATCTTTTCAGTTATGGGAATATACTTAGGAATAAGAGTTTAATAACTTGTCAAGTATATTATTATATGTATTAAAATTAGTCACCTAAATATTTCCAACGATTTAATCTATTTTTTACAACACGTTTAAATATTTTTAACAACTTGCTTGGTTTGACCTTGGATTGGTTAAACAAAAGAAAAAGATTGTATTAATACATCAATAACTAAGAAAAAGAGAATGTTTGTGCTTGCATGGTTCTAACATACACACATAATTATATTTTTTTTAAACATATAGCATTTTACAAAAGATGTGTGTTGTATAAAAATGGTTAGAAAACTCATACTCATAAATGTCAAAAACTATGTATATTATACATAACAACAAATAGTTTTTCGCACAAGTAAAATTTACAACTAATCTTGGGATTAATGGAACACACTATTTAAATATTTATCTATTTTCTTTTAAATGAGTGTTCGTGAGGGTCAAGAAAGATTTCAAGAATATATCAATTCATTATTCAAATTATGGTTGATATATTTATCGAATCTAATTGACAAGTTTTTGAGTATGGACAAGAAATCGGATTCTTATTTGTTTAGTTTCAAGATTATATCAAATTATAATAAAAGATATTGTCTTGCATCTACATACTCAATCACACTAGATTGGTATGAAAATAATTGCATCCGTTTGTAGATGAAAAGAATATGCATTGGATCATAACTCACACTTGTATTGATAATGCCATATTGAGTCTACTTGTCCAGTAGTTGTGTTCCAAATATTAGTCTAATATGTTTAATACATGCATGAAATACATAATGAAGTAGGATTGACAAATTGGATGTTTCGTCCGAAATATTCAAGAAATTTACATTGCAATGCAATTGCTAAATGTGTCATTTCCGAAAAACCAAACACGTTAAATATCACATGTGACAACTACACATGTAAGATGACTAAATATAAGACATCCATTAAATCAAGCAATATGTAATCGAAATTAATCAACCTATAGATCTTGAACAAAAGATTAAAACATCTTGCTTACGCTTATATTAGAATTCCACACATCTTGATTAGGATTATGCGAACCGGAATTAAAGTATGATTAGTTGAGTCATATTAGGTCCTCTATGAAAAGATAATACAAATTTTATCTTTGCTACACTTCATTAGGCAAATATAAGAATTCTATTTTGTCTAACATGAGAATGACTACTGGAGAATCTATTGCACTAGAAATTCAATTTGACCTAACGGTTGAATTGCTTCCAAGGTGAGTGAAGTTGGGTTCGGTGTATAACCCGTAAAAATGGTCGTGTTTAGCCTGAATTGAGCACCACTAGTGATAGTCTCATACTCATTCTCTAACTTGATTAAATGGCTCTTCCTAAATATGCCTAAGGATAGTATACATCGATAGAGTTTGTATATCATTAGGAGTGCACAATAAGCATTTAGAAATTAGGCCTTTTCTTAGTCAATCCAAACACAATGCAATTATATGTCTTCTTGATTATCTTGATGCTCAATGTTTAATTGCTTAGCTATTAAATACATGTCTATTATAAAGGAGTTCATCTTATTCTAGCAATCTAGATAGAATATCTCTTAGCTTATCTAAAATGAAACATGCTCCTAAATGCTAAATGCTAATATGTTTTGTATGCGTCATTTTACATGACTTACGTGTTAAATGTGCATTTACACTATATTGATTTGATGCATAACGAATTAGATATGCCTATCTCAATTAACGTTTAATGTCATATAGTTTTACACATTAATCTTATTGATTATTGTGTGGATGCATGCTTAGATAAACTCGCATACCTATATGTCTTATGCTTATAGGTATAGATTTCTTGACACTAGAATTTATACCCTTATTACATGCGAACCTTAGTATCACAATCCGATAGGTCATAATAGTCTCTAAATGGTCTTAAGTTTCTTAGAGTCTCCACTCACACATTCCCTTAATCATCATCTCGTTCTTTTCAAAATGATCTACTCTTTCGTCAAGGTAAGGTTAGATAAAAATCTAATACACCTCTAAGTAGGTTTGACAACTTAAATATTTCGTCCGAAATGTTTAAGTATTTTTAATTAGCGAAATGCAATTAAAATATCACTCATTGTTCATGTCAAATTCGTTTCACAAAAACCTTAATCATGCCTCTATTATAAAATAGATGGTTAATACCTTCCGTCCACCTTTTCCGCTACTACCTTTAAGATAACCTCATACCTCGTAGTATGATTGTTCTATGAACATTCACAATGCTCGAGAAGAGCTACATAACTTCGTGGATGAAGTTCGTTGTATGCTAACCATCATTTGTCTTGACATTGTCAAGCTCATCGCTTGCGTCTCTATTCTTCTTCATTTATTCTTTTTATTCCTCAATTTATGTCCGGATGAGCACGAATTTAATGGGAAGGGATAACACACTCGTTCACCTATAACTTCTACCATACACTCAAACCTCATAACCATAAAACCTCATAACTAGTTCTAGTGCATCCCAAACCACCAAAGTGAATTTCGTAATGAAAGGCATCTCACCCTCATATCCCGACAATCATAAGCATGTGTGCCTATGTTGTCAAAATGTCGCAATGAAATGCGTCTCATCCTCATATCCCGACACTCATAAGCATGTGTGCCTATGTTGTCAAAATGTCGCAATGAAATGCGTCTCATCCTCATATCCCGACACTCATAAGCATGTGTGCCTATGTTGTCAAAAGTCAAGTGAATTTCGTAATGAAATGCATCATATCCACTTACTACTAAGTGAAGAACACAATGAAGACATTCAAGCTTCAAGTGTTATCGAGTCGTCACATTGTCGCGACTCTTACTTTTTCATCCACATGTCACCACCATGAAAGAACCACCAAATCATTTCCACTTCTAGCAAGTGAAGAACACAAAGAAGACATTCAAGCTTCAAGTGTTATCGAGTCACCACATTGTCGTGACTTTTACTTTTTTCATCCATATGTCACCACCATGAAAGAACTACCAAATCATTTCCACTTCTAGCAAGTGAAGAACACAAAGAAGATATTCAAGCTTCAAGTGTTGTTGAATCATCACAATTGGTTTTTACCATGAAGGTAATACCACCTCATTTCACAATCATACTACCAAAGCAACTCTTCATTGATTTAACAAATGAAGACACCAAAACCCCATCACCCAAACTTCAACTATCATCACCAAGTGTTCCTAATGCACCTTTCAAAACACCATCAACCAAAGGCACTTCATCTTCACCCATTGACTACACACTCTACTATAAATACAACCTCATTCTCACCATCATCATCACAACAATCCACCATTTTCACATTTTCACCTTTGTTCATCAACATTAACAACCATCTCAAGAAAACAATCACCCCAATCAAGAATTACCAAACCCTTACATTAAGGACACTCCCACATCACCACAAGTTGCCTCACATCCTCCATTTCCCATCTCACCCATCAATTCATATGTTACTCACACTCAATCTCCACCTCAAAGTGACAACCAAATTCAACACACACCACCTCCATCTCTCCCAACAACAAAACAACATTCCCTCATCACCTTACTCTCCAAACCTACCAAACACCCAACAAACCTATAGTCAACACCTTCCCTTTCCATTCACGCTCATCCTTCCTCATTTATGTTTCCTCAACAAATCATCCTTATCATCAACATTTAGTTCGACCTAAAGTCTTACGATAATGTTTATCCTTAAACACCCCAAACATGAAAAGCATACATAATGCTTAACAAAGAAACCTTGAGGATTTAGGAATCTCTCAATACAACCATTAGTCTATTTAAATCCACATCATTATCTTGGTTAGATGATGATACCACAAGGAACGTGTTGATCGAGTCTTAGCCCTTAAGCATGTGTCGGTCGAATCTTATCATTGGTTCCTAAACATTTCCATGTCTTAAGCATTCATAATTTTTTTTGTCTTTAGTGCCACACTTTAGAGTGCATATACCTAAAACATACATGATTTGTTCCCCACTAAGTGTCTTGCATATATATCTATCATCATCATTATATATATGTGCATTTTTCTACTAACTTTGTTTTGTAGCACTTTTTCGTTACTCGATTTCTTGGTGCCCCAATCAAGGGGGAGCATACACCAAGGGGGAGCATTTGCAAATGTCCAAGCCATTACGTTTGCAACCGTTTAAGACATCTACACATTTTTTTATGTGTCTTTCATCCCTATATTTTTTGTTGCGCGAAACTAACCATTGATGTAGGTTAAGAGTTTGCAACTAATTTGATCCATGCATCCGCTTGAGTCAATGTTCAAGGAATGTCATTGTTTAAAAGGGATTGATAGAATCAAGACTTCACTTAGGATGATGCAAGCTCACCTCTTTGATTGAAGAGTTGAAGTGTAGTAAAAGTCTCGTCTTGGAGTCCACCTTTTTGTTTCGACAAAAGGGGGAGAAGAAGTGTAAACAAGTAACTTATACATTTTACTATGAGTTATAGTTTACATATTTTGTCATCATCAAAAAGGGGGAGATTGTTGGTAGAAATATTGCGATATTTAATCTATACATTCTCTTTATGTTTTGGTGATGACAAACATGCAACTTATAACACATAACGTAAAGTGCTTAAGTTACTCGTAATCACTAATCATCAATTCGTCAACATCTTTCGACGTCTCAAGTTTTCTTCAACAATAAATTTAAGTTCGCACCCGACGTAAATCACTAAAGGTATGAACAAACAAACTTTAATTTGTTGAATGATCAAAGAAATTTTTTAAACCTTACATTTATAAAATGGGACAAACATTTTTAAAAATATATACAAAACATTTTTGTATTTATAAGAAATGTTTTATTCAAAATAAATATTTTGAATTCAAATTTTCCACCTAGAAACGGCTAGAAAGTTCCAGAAAAACCTTCCCCACAAAAGGACAAAAAATGGAGCGTCTGAAAAATGGGCGGCCCCCTTAATTAATTAAGGGGACCGACCATAATTAAAGGGACCGCCCTTGTATAATTAAGGGGACTGCCCAAATAAAAAATTAATATTTTTCCCTATAAATAGTGGATTGTTTCCACAGATTTTCATACCTCTTTGCACAAAGTTTCCTCAGATCTAAAACCTCCTTTCAAACCCTTTCCTTTGATCATTTAACTTATTATAAGTTTGTTTAAAATGTGATCAAATCATCCATCCATTGAAGTGCAAGAGAGAAGTCTTTCGTTATCATTAATATACCGAAAGTTTATGTAGGCAAGTTAGGGCATCTTCGTAGACCTGTCTTACATTCACATTTCATAAGATCGAGTCCAGTATTTCCAAACTTGTGATATATTCTTGATCATGGTGGTTTTTATTAGTGTGGATCTGGTGATAGCCCTTTCTAGTAGTGTATAGATCGTTGTGACATAAGTATGTGGTGGAGGAGAAGTTATGAAGGTGTGGAGTTTTGATGAAGTTGTGAAGTTGTGAAGAAGTTATGAAGTTGTGAAGGTATGAAGAAGTTGTGTAGTTGTGATCAAGGTGTGAAGTCTAATTGTGTAGTGAAGTTTTAAAAGTAGTCCGTGAGTTTGTTGAATCGAGAAGTTATGTTTTGTGATAGATTGGTTATAGCGATCCTAAATATCCTAGTCCAACTCTAATTAGGCTAATACAAAAATTAAACCCAAAACCCTTTTTTTTCTTTTACTATTCACCTATATAATTTTTTTTATTTAACTAATAATTAACATTACCTTAAGTTTCTACAAAAACCTACGTTATTTTAACTATACCTTTTTATTAAAACGCAATAAACCACACTTTTTAAAAATATAATTTCACTTCTAAAAAAAATTATACTCTTTCATTTCTAGGCTCACTTTCTAAGTATGGAAAGTTACACATAACTTCCATATTTCTTTTCACACTTGCTCATATTCTTATGCTTATACGATAAAATGATCATTTTAAATTCTTAAATGATCCTATTCATACTCATTTCAAATCAAATAATCACTAAAACACATAAGATCACACAAAAATAGCACAAAATTAGAATCTAGAAGCACATTCTAACCTGATCAAACCATTGTTGTCACAATATGCACATTAATTTTCTTGAAGATCAACCAAATGTGGCAGGAACTGGTCCTAATTGGATGTTTGATCTTGATTTTCTTACAAATTTAATGAATTATGTTCCTATTAGTGTAGAAAATTAGGTTAATGTGGATGCAGGTACACAAGATTCTTATGTTGTAGGTTCATCAGGAAAAGATAAAGGACCTACTTAGGAATACATATTGCTTCCACTACAACCTCATAGGACAAGGATTCCAGTAAAGGATGTTGTTCAGTATGCACAAGAAAAACCTTTTGAAAATGCTTCTTCAGACAAGGATGTCTAAGATTCAGAGGATGCTGCTGATAAGGAAGAACAACATCAGATGCAAGAAAATGAAAAAGATTTGCAAGATGAACTTGAGATGATGGTTACTCAGGAATTGACTGCTAAAGCTATGGATGATGTTTCAAGATAAGCATTTGAAGAAGAAAAGAGGAGAATTGCATCTCAAAAGAAGGCAACTCAAACTACCAGTACTAACCAACTTAGTACTGATAGGCCATCTGTTAGTACTAATAGGCCATTTGTTAGTACTGATAGATCATTTGTTAGTACTGATAGGTCTAACACACCTAATGTTAGTGCTGCTAGTACTTCCACAGGTGCAAATGCTGATGAATCATCATTTGTCTATCTTGGAGGCAAAATACCTATTGATGCATCTACTCTCCCTAATGCTGATTTACCCATTGATCTAAATATGTCTGCCTTGGAAGATGCTTCTAATACTCTTCCAAATGATAAAGATGTGGGTGCAGAGACTGATTTCAATAACATGGATAACACCATTGCTGTCAGTCCTATTCCCACACTCAGAATTCATAAGGATCGTCCAAAAGGACAAATTCTAGGAGATCCTACATCAGCAGTTCAAACAAGAGGGAAGATTCAAAAGGCTTCTTCAGCACAACAAGCCTTAGTAAGTTACATTCACAAACAGAACAGAACAAACCACAAGGATCATCAGAACTGTTTGTTTGCATGTTTTCTCTCTCAAGAAGAACCCAAGACTATATCACAAGCCTTAAAGGATGAAAGCTGGGTTGAAGCAATGCAAGAGGAATTGCTCCAGTTCAAGTTACAGCAGGTTTGGATACTTGTGGATTTGCCTTTTGGAAAGAAGGCAATTGGCACTAAGTGGGTTTTCAGAAACAAGAGAGATGAGAGAAGCATTGTTGTGAAGAATAAAGCCAGGCTTGTAGCTCAAGGTCATAGACAAGAAGAAGGAATAGACTATGATGAGGTTTTTGCACCTGTTGCTAGAATAGAGGCAATCAGGCTGTTCTTAGCCTTTGCATCATATAAGGGATTTCTTGTCTATCAAATGGATGTTAAAAGTGCTTTTCTCTATGGCACAATTGAAGAAGAGGTGTATGTTCATCAACCTCCAGGCTTTGTTGATCCTGCTCATCCAAACAAAGTCTATAAGGTGGTTAAAGCTCTTTATGGTCTACATCAAGCTCCTAGAGCTTGGTATGAGACACTCTCTTCTTTCCTGTTGGAGAATGGTTTTAGAAGAGGTACCATAGACAAAACCTTGTTTATCAAGAAGAATAAGAGTGACATTATGTTGGTCCAAGTCTATGTGGATGACATCATATTTGGCTCTACTAAGAAGTCTATGTGTACTGAATTTGAAGAAGTTATGCACAAAAGATTCCAGATGAGTTCCATGGGAGAGCTTACATTCTTTTTGGGACTACAGGTGAAGCAACAACCTGATGGAATCTTCATTAGTCAAGACAAGTATGTAGCTGACATTCTCAAGAAGTTTGATTTTTGCTCCATTAAAACAGCTACTACTCCTATTGAGTCAAACAAACCCTTGGTTAAAGATGAAGATGGTGTAGAGGTAGATGTGCATGAATACCGATCAATGATTGGTTCCCTGATGTATTTGACTGCATCAAGGCCAGACATCATGTTTGCTGTCTGTGCCTGTGCAAGGTTTCAAGTCACTCCAAAAGCTTCCCATTTACATGCTGTAAAGAGGATCTTTAGATATCTCAAACATCAACCCAAACTAGGGTTATGGTATCCTAGGGATTCCCCTTTTGAACTAGAAGCTTTCTCAGATAGTGATTATGCAGGAGCCAGCCTTGACAGGAAATCAACAACTGGTGGATGTCAATTTCTTGGTAGAAGACTCATATCTTGGCAGTGCAAGAAGCAGACAATTTATATTTTATTTTTATTGGTTACGTAAAACGTTTACGTTTCGTAATTAATACATTTAGGCATACCGGGAAGCGCCAAAAGTTATCTACGCTTCAACAAATACCCACGATTGTACCCAATACCTAAAGTTTTATTAAATTTACCCAAGATAATATTACTTTACACTTTATACAAGAAAAACCAACCAATGCACAAATGCTTGCAAGTAATCATCTTTTAAATAAATCTACAACTTGTAACTAGTAAAGTTTTTGCTAGATATTTTGTTAACTATCAAAAGGCTTCTAGAAACCCTTTCCCCCCTCCCCTAACTCACGGCATACAACAACCTTGGAGAACAAGGAGCACACAATTTACTTATCACTTGGTCTTTGTACTTCACTAACTCATTAAACTTATGCTACATGGTTCCTTTGACCAAAGACAAGAAAACAAGTTTTCCTTAAGACCCTCATGGTGTTCTTGGAATACTATTGCACCTTTTGACCACCTATTACCCATATAATGCAAGTATCAAGCAAGAGATATCACATAAAACTCATAACACTTAGTAAAAATCACAAAAATCTCTCCTTTATGCTCAATATATGCCACGGCTACAAACACACTCTTTACTAAATCCATACAAAATTTTCTACAACCTATACAAGCCATTACACATCCATCCTAAGAAATACTAAGATGTTTCCAAGCATTGGTTAACCATTTTCAAGTGTTGAAGCAAGAAAGACAAGATTAGGGTTTCTATAGTAGATTAGGGTTTCTTGGTTGTGTAAGCTTGGGTTTTTCATCTAAACAAGTGTTTAGACCATATTTTCCATTTTCTTTAATGTTTCAAGGAATGATTAATTGTTCATTGTGATGTAATTTTATGTCTTCGTTGATCTTGAAGCTCAATGTTTAATTGCTTAGATATTAAATGCTTGTCTACTATAAGCATTGTCTTTTTCTAGCAATTTAATTTAATATAATAATATAAAATTATTTTTATATTATCATTTAATAACTTTATTTATTTTACTATATTAAAATATTATATTATTATAAATTATTATAATATTAAATTAATTTTATTATTATAATATTTTTTTCTTTTTTATTTATAATTTTTAAATTCTATTTTTTCTTTTTTTATTTTAATTAATTTATTATAAATATAGTAATACAAATTTATAATCAATAAATTTTTAAATAATAATTTTTATATTTTACAATATTTATAATTTAGATAAATTTATATTATTTAATCAAATAATTTAAATATAATATTTTAATTTTATAAATAATTTTATTTATTTAGTATCATCTAATATAAATATTTCATAGTTTATCTAAATGACACATGCTTCTTAAATTTCTAAATGCTACATGTTTCAACACTCCTCCAAGTATGTTTGAACAACTTACATATTTCATTCGAACATATTCAAGTACTTTAACTTGCGATCGTTAACGTTAAAGGTATATCCGAAAGTTCATATTTCAAGCCTTTTAACAACACCATGTTAAAATGCTCTCTTAAAGTAATAAGCATACATCTACCTTCTCGTGACAAAGTTCTTACGAGTTTCTACATAAGTGATTCGTAGCATCTTTAATATACACCTTAAGACTAAGTACTTTCACGTCCGTTAGTCTTTTCCATCCCTTAGGAATGTCACGATGGTTTATTCATTGCTCTCTACCTCTTACTCAATGAGGATTTGAACTTTCTTCCATCGATCTTAGGATAGAAAACTCATCATAATTTGTCATCATTTCCTTCGCGACAATGTCCAAAAGGAAATATCTTTATTGAAAAAGTTTTGTCGAAAGACAACATCGACGGCATCCTCACTAAACCACTCAAACGTGAACCTTTTTAAGTCTAGGTTAGATTGATGAAACAAATCTCATCATAACTTGTACAGTCTCCATTTTATAGTCTTGTTTCTATTAGTACATTTTGATATAATCTCGACAACTTAACTTTTCATACGAAATGTTGTCAAGCATTTTTAATTCGTGAATTACAAATTAAATGTCACTAATTGTTCATGTCTATGTCGTTTCACAAAAAAACCTTTGTCAGCCTCTATTATTTATATAGATCGGTTAAATATCCTCCGTCCAACATTTCCGCTTACAACCTTTAAGATAACCTCGTACCTCGTTGTGTTGATTGTTATATGAAACATTCGTAATACTCGAGAAGAGTACATAAAATTCGCGGAATATTAAGTTCATCGTTATGCTAACGTTATTCGTCATGAAATTGTCAAGCTATCGCTTCTGCGTTATTTCTCTTAACTTTTCTTTTTTATTCACAATTTATGTCCAGATTAGCTAAGAATCAGGAAGGATGGGAAAACACACCATCTTACACAATATATCTTGTACCAAACACTGCTCAAGAAAACTCTCCATAGGTGATTCTTATTTACTAGTTTACTACAAGATACACTTCTTACCTTACATTCAAACCTCATAAACTTTCATTAACTCTTATTAGTGCTAACTGTTCTAGTTACATCCACAAATCACCCAAAGTAGTAAAATGAAAAAAGCGATTCTTCCTTTCTACTATCACCTCGAGTCTTCCTCCCTAGTCTCTTCAAAAGAATTGATTCACCATGTAAACTTTACCCACAGTGAATTTCGTATTGAAATGTCTCTTATTTCATATCCCGAACTCATAAGCATGTGTGCCTATGTTGTGAAAAGTCAAGTGAATTTCATAATGAAATGCATCTCATCCTCATATCCCGACACTCATAAGCATGTGTACCTATGTTGTCAAAAGTCAAGTGAATTTCATAATGAAATGCATCTCAAATTAATCATTTCCACTGTTTAACAAGTGAAGAACACAAAGAAGATATTCAATCTTCAAAGTGTTGTTGAGTCATCACAATATCGTGTCTTTCATTTTTTCATTTCCGCTTTTGAGCAAGTGAAGAACACAAAGAAGATATTCAACCTTCAAGTGTTGTTGAGTCATCACAATGTTGTGTCTTTCATTTGTTCATTTCCGCTTTGAGGCAATTTGTGAAGAAAGAACACAAAGAAGATACTAACCTTCTATTGCTTGGTTTGAGGTCATCACAAATGTCGTTGTCATTTACTTTTCTTTCTCACCATTTTCACATTTTTACCTTTGTTAATCATTCATTAACATACAACATAAAACACCCAACAACTGTTAGTCAAAACCTTCCCTTTCCTTTCACGACTCATCCTTCTATCGTTTGTGTATCCTTCTACCAATATCCTTATCATCATACATTTAGTTCAGACCTAAAGTCTTTACGATAATGTTTACCTTAAGACACCCCAACATGAAAAGCTTACATATTGCTTAACAAAGAAACCTTAAGGATTTAGGAATCTCTCAATACAACACTTAGTCTATTCAAACCCACAATCATCATATGTTAATACTTTTTATGACATCTTGGAAGGAGTCATTCTCATGATAAGACTTGTTGGTCAAGTCTTAGTCCTTAAGCATGTGTAAGTTAAATCTTATCATTGGTTTCGAAACATTTCCATGTCTTAAGCATTCATCATTTTTTTTTTTTGGTTGTTGTTCTTGAGTGCCACCACTTTAGGAGTGCATATACCTAAAACATACTTGATTAGTTCACCCCCACCACCATACAACTATATGTCTTGCATAGATATTATATATATATATATATATATATATTATATATCATAATATATTTAATATATATATATATATTCATCATTATATATATATATATATATATAAATATATATATATTATGATGATATATTATATATATTATTATATATGATATATATATATATATTATATATTATATTTATATATGCATTTTTCTAATAACTTTGTTTTGTAGCCACTTTTTCATTACTCGATTTCTTGGTTGCCCCAGTCAAAGGGGGAGCATACCACGAGGCGGGAGACTTTTTCAAATGTCCAAGCCATTACGTTTGCAAACCGTTTAAGACATCTACACATTTCTTGATATGTGTATTTCATCCCTATATATTTTTTTTTGCACGAAACTAACCATTGATGTAGGTTAAGAGTTTGCAACTATTTTAATCCATAGATTCCGCATCTTAGTCAATCGTCAAAGGATGTCTTTGTTAAAAGGGATTGATTGAATAAGACTTCAAAACCCTTTTGTTTAGGGGGGGTGATGCAAGCTCGCATCTTTGATTGAAGAGCTGAAGTGTAGTAAATTCTCGTTGAGTCCACCTTTGTTTGTTTCGACAAATGGGGGAGAAAAAAGTGTAAACAAGTAATTATACATTTTTACTTTGAGTTATTAGTTTATTTTTTTGTCATCTTCAAAAAGGGGGAGATTGTGGTAGAAATATTACATTTCGATATTTAATCTATACTTTCTATCACATGTTTTGGTGATGTAAAAATATGTAACTTATAACACATTACGTAATGTGCTTAAGTTACTACGTATTCACAAATCATCAATTCCTACGTCCAACATCTTTCGACGCTCCATGTTTTCTTCAACAACAAATTTAAGTTCGCCACCCGACGTTAATCAACTGAAGGTATGAAACAAAAACTTTAATTGTGAATGATCAAAGAATTTTTTTTATTTATCCCAAAACTCAACATTTTTTTATAAAATGGGACAAAACATTTAAAAAAAAACATATACAAAATATTTTTGTATTTATAAGAAATGTTTTATTCAAATATATATTTTAATATTCAAATTTTTACCCAAAAACGGCTAAAAGTTCCAGAAAAACTTTTCCCTACAAAAGGACCAAAAAATGGGAGCATTGCGAAAATGGGCAGGCCCTTAATTAATTAAGGGGACCGGCCATAATTAAGGGGACCGCCAAATGAAAAAATTTAATATTTTTTCCTATAAATAGTGGATGTTTTTACAGATTTTCTCACATCTTTGCACACAGTTTTCTCTGATAAAAAACCTCTTTTCAAACCCTTTCCTTTGATCACTTAACTTATTATAAGTTTGTTTAAAATGTGATCCAAATCATCACATCCATTCAAGTGCAACGAGTAGAACCTCGTTATCTTTAAGATTCGAAAGTTATGTAGGTTAGTTTGTGCATTCGTGGTGGGGGGGGGGGGGGGGGGACATTGTCTTACCATCTCAATGTATAGATCGAGTCCATGTATTCCAAACTTATTGTATTCTTGTCATGGTGATTCATGTCGGTGTCTATGTTGTTAGATCATGGTGGAATCATATGAAGTTAGATAGATCGGTAGTGATCAAAGTAATGTCTAGTTCTGAAGTGAGTTGTGAAGTGAGTATAGAAAAGTTGTGAAGGGTATTTCTTTTGTGATGAAGTGGAAAAAAATAGTAGTTGAAAGTAGTGTGGTGAAGTACTAAGCGTGAAGAAGTTGTGTAGCTGTAAAGTTGTTGGTGTGATAAGTCGTGAATGTAGTGAAGAAAGTTATGTGATGTCGTGATAGATTGGTTCTTGCAGATTAGGAAACTCGAACATTTCTAGCTTAGTGTCAGAAATTGAGATATGCGCAAAGTAGCTGTTGTAAGGTTCTCCGCAATAAGGGAGCTTGTTAACTAGTGAAGTAACTCTCGAGTTGGGTACTCGGGGAGTGGAGTAGGGCGAAGAGGTGCTTCGTGACCGAACCACTATAAATCATCGTGTCCGGTTTGCATTTCCTTTCACTTACATCTTTACATTTATACACGCATTTATTGCTTTATATTTATACTTGCATTTGTGTGTTGGTTTGTATTATTGTGATTTGATGTATTACGATGTGAACACTCATCATATTGTGTCACGCTTGATCGGCAATTTGTACGAAACATTTTAAGATTTTAAAAGGAAACGTATTCACCCCCCACCCCTCTACGATTCTCCCTGTTTGGATTATCTCTTAGGATTTTTTATGTATTAGGTCGAAGTTAGTGTTTTCTCCCTACTTCGTTGCATTTAGACATCTCTAAACACAACCTAAAAATATAATACAAGTAAAAATGTAATTATAATTGTGATCTTGATTCTACCCTTTTAGGTAACAATGCCTCGAGCTACCGGTCTAGATCATCAAAAGACACGAAACTACATACCTCTAATATCAAATGAATTTAATCAACCCTTGCTAAACACAATGGCAAATCTTGAAAAAGGGTACTTTTATGAGGGAAGGGTTGTAAGTCCAAACTTCAAAAATATGAGTCATATTCGTGCTAAGTTTGAGTCAATCGACTTTTGATTTGTTTTGTTTGACATTAAACGAACAAATTGTACCTCGCTTTGTTCTCGAGTTTTATTGTCAACTCATTTTTACCTATAATCCTGAGGGTCAATTTCTTGTCAACTTCGTCATTCAAAATAAGTCATTCTCCCTCACTCTTGAGGAATTCGGTCAACTTCTAAAAATCTCATTCAAAGGTCAAGCCTCTAACACTGAAATGTGGTCTCTTAACCATTTGTCAGTAAGTGTTCTAAGTAGAGGTCTTTATAATACCAAACCTCCATCTCCAACAGTCATTAAGACTCTTATTCAAGTTCCTCGGCAAGGTCAAGAGACTCGTACCAAAAATAAGAAAACCATTATCGTAGGTGAAAACAAAATTTTAACCCGAGAGATTCAAAATCTATGGAACTTGGGTTGTTATTATTCGTGTGAAATCGCCATTTGTTTAGGAGGACATAGAGATCATATCTCCGCTTGTCTTTGTCATATGCTTTATTGCATTGAGACATCCACTCCTTATAACCTAGCATTTTTCATTCTCAAAAGAAATGGTAAGGAATCGATTCAAACAAAAGGGCTTTACTTACTTATGGAAGCTCTTGACTAGGTTTTTCAACATGGTCGTCATTGTCCGTCTCTCCTGATAGCTTTTGATCATTATCTCTTACATGATCGAGCTTGAATCACGCTCGCTTCTCATTACGAGCGAAAGACCACGAGCGTTCAGGGCCTGATAAAGACCTCTGAATCAACATGCTAGCTACTATCACTCAAAATCACCTTCCTTATCTCGTCACTTTGATTCAAATGTTGATGATAAATGATGATGAACATTTATTAATATTCCTTTTCTCTTTTCAATAAGTCTTTATTTATCTAATGTTGCTTTAGAGTCGTCCAAACCCTTCTCATGAAAGTTATGACTTGAACACCTTTTCTATCCGAAACTATAAACTCTTCAAACTCAACAACAAAGTCATCGAGACGGGTCAAGGTCTGTTGGGAATTAGGTTTCCTTTACTTAGTACCGACAGTATTAATAGTTAGTACTGATAGTTATAGTTAGTACTGACAGTACAAAATGTTAAGTACTGATCAATTAGTTAGTACCGATAGTAGAAATTAGTTAGTACCGTTTAAGAGATATGTATGAGATATTTTAGGAAAAGATATGTATTATCTTTTACGCGTTTTGTAAGCCTGTTAGGGTTTATCCTTGGTCTATAAAAGGATCCCTCTTGGAAAAGTTAGGTACAAGATCTCAATACATCTCATACAAATCATATATCATAGTTAGTAATCTGTAATCACTCAAAGCAGATTAATAGAAAATATTATTTAGTTTTTCATTGTTCTTCTTAGTACTTTTGTTAAG